>JAANDH010000038.1:834197-934223 GCA_011799765.1 Nymphaea thermarum
ATATATATATATATATATATATATATATATATATATATATATATATATATATATATATATATATATATATATATATATATATATATATATATATATATATATATATATATATATATATATATATATATATATATATATATATATATATATATATATATATATATATATATATATATATATATATATATATATATATGGAGCCAACGAAGCCAAATGTGTTTGATTAAGTGAGATAGTCTACAATCTCAGTATAGTAATCTAGGTTTATCTCACAGGGAGTACCGTAAGTGGCGTTTATATGGTGACTTTGTTTGAAACTTTAATTGCATCCTTATTTGTAAAGGAAAAGAAAGTATTTTTCTGTCATGTTGTAAAGAAAGTGAACGATTCCTGACGTATGCGACTCACATGTATGTCTTGAACACATAAAGGCATGTGAAAGTTTGAAGCTTCAGACAACAAGAAACTATAAAATAAGGGCAGAAAGACAGTGTAAGTGATGCAAGGAAACAAGTCGAAGTCACCAAACTTTCTCTTTTTTCCTTGTGGGGTGCACCGTCGTAACTGGGGCCAGATCCTTGCTGTGAGAAAAATAACTCGCAAGTTGAAAGACTTCCATTTTTCTTCAGACAGGCGAAACTACTAAACAAATAAACATTTCAAAATCAAGGCAAATGTGCCTCTGCGGTTTCTAAACAGATAGGGAAACTATCAAAACAAAATGCCCAAAACAAAGTGGATATTTGTTTGTTTGCTGTTATTGCTCTTGGAGGAAGTTACTTTGTCTATTGGTGGCACTTCATTAACAAGACCTACACTTCATTTGGTCACAACCTTTTTATGGAAAAGCACATTCAAATATAACAAGAATCCTTAATTATATAATAAACTGACCAGTGTACAGAATTTATTTTTCATACTTTGGCATATATATATATATATATATATATATATATATATATATATATATATATATATATATATATATATATATATATATATATATATATATATATATATATATATATAATCGATGTGCCAATCCAATTAAACTTGTCGCTAGTTTTCGGTCCAGCAGATCTCACTCTGCCTTATAGTCAATTCTAATTCATACCTAACAAACTAAGAATCAGGACAACTGGTAGTATGACAAACATGTATATATAATTATAACAATCCGACCCATATATACCTGACTGTCTGGTATATCGATCGGGTCCTAACTTGCCCTTTTAATTATCTTAGTGGTACCCAAAGAACTAGGGATCATGATAACTGGTAGTATAGCAAATAAATACTTCTGTGGTTATTCAAGTACTCCTTTAACACATGTGACATGCCACATAATAGGCCAGCATCACCCCTTGAAAGACAAATCAACGTATATTGCAACTACAATGGTGGCATTGCCTCTCTTTTTATTTGATGTACTACTATGGTTCCCTAGCTAATTGTAGGCTTCCTATACGGAGAAAAGACAACTAGCACAATATAATCATAATATGACAAACTTTTGGGCTTGAGATTTTGGAACCTACTAGACCTATGATGGAGAAACAATTGCCAATTCAATAATAGAGCGAGCCATCTGAGAATTTTGAGTAGACCACATGGCCAAGTTCCTAATTGGAATCTCAGCCACAGATCCCTTATGAAAGTTCCTTCTTTAGTATTAAAAGTTTAAAAACAACAAACCAGAAAAGAAAAGTTGAACAACCAACTTGGATGCAAGGGTCGTTGTCCATAAACAATACGCCATCCTTACTCTGAATTTAGGAATTTAGAGTGCTACACACACACACACACACACACAGAGAGAGAGAGAGAGAGAGAGAGAGAGAGATGGTAAACTGGTGAAAACGTTTTTTTACTGCGATTTTCATGGCAAAAGAGAGAAGTTGTAGTTCTTGGCTACCACTTTAAAAATGTCCCCGAATACTTTTGTAATTAATGCATGCCTTTCGATCATATCAATGTACCTATGTGCTTCCTTGGTGTCAAGAAAAAAAATAATGCTTTTTTAGCTTGTCTCGGCTAATTAAAGAAGCACCCCCATAACCAATTATACAAAAAAGTTTACTATATGTTGGAATTTGATTTCTCAATGTCTATATAGAGGCCAAAGTTTGATTCCTAAGTTCTGTAAAATGCCGATATCTATTTTACTAAAAAATAAAGTGGTAGCGAGAATGCGGGGAAAGATGAGGTTTCGCAGTCGATATATAAGAGCAAAAACAAACATTAATAATGAAAACTTAGATTACTTAGCAAAATTAACTCGATGGTCTACTTTTACTGCCTCTTGTTTTCTTTGAAGAGTACTTTTATCTTTCTTCCTTGTATCCTTTGAATAACATTGGGCTCTTTTCTAAACGATGATTGATCTACTGAACCATTGGTTTGAGTAATGCCAATTGTTACAAATACCATCAAACTGTAAACATGAACAAAATTTAATTCAAACTGTCAAATGCACCTCTTCACTAAATGTAGCTTGAAAATTGAGCGTTGATGTAGAGAAACGCATTCAAGCAAAACAGGATATTGAAAGTTTGGTTGCATAAAGTAATCAAATGTTAGGCTATTTTACCTTAATGAATATATATGAGGAAGACTATTAATGGGTTGCTTTGTGGTGAGGTGCAATGGATTGATGTATATAACTCTCTTTCTCTCTCTCACGTGCATTCGCTCAGACTAATCTTGTGGCGAAACGTGAACTTCTTGTCCTTGAAAGAATATGCTAGTAATCTTAGAAATTAGATACGATATATAATTAGTACATTGGCATAAAACACCAAGGGCAAGAAATTAAAAGTGATTATGCAAACTATAGGTTTCTCTGTGAGATTGGTTGTGTGAATCTCTGTGCCCACAAAACGGCAGAGCAGTCTGAAGCTAACCCCATCGATGAAGTCCATTTATTTTTTAATTGATCAATTCGAACTGGAAAAGGTCCTTGACATTTTCTTTAAATCTCAGTGATTGGTAGATGAAGATCTTTCTTCTTATTATAAGATTTTAAAATCTTGTTTAGACATGCATGTGTTTAAAAAGAAATAGTAGACTTTTTCCCATTTATCATAATCAAACATGAAAAGTGAACGTTCTCGTGAACCAAAAAAAGGAAAAAGAAAAACAAAGCTAGCGAACAAGCTAATTAGATTAAAAGGAGGCCGTAGGAAATGTAGTTGTCGAATTCTTTAAAACCGTACAAGGAATAGAAAAATGCGTCGCAACTCTGTCTCGATGTAAAAGATGAAAAAGGACGTGTTTGCATTTGGTACCAATAATGGGCGAAGCACCTTGTCTCTAGTCGTGCATGGCCATATTACTGATGCAATATATATATATATATATATATATATATATATATATATATATATATATATATATATATATATATATATATATATATATATATATATATATATATATATATATGTTGGTACCCCCTTTTCACGTTCAAGATTTGCAGAAAGCGGCCAATAGAAATAAATCTTAAATACTCTCTCTTTTTCCTTTTGAAGAAAAAATAAAGCTTATAAAGGGACAATCTTTTCGTTCCTCAAGACTACTCGCCGTCGTTCTCTCTCCTCTCCCCTTAGGAATAGGTTTTTAAAGTGTTACCACCCTCGTCTCGTTGGAATGCCATCATCCTTTTTCATTTGATCCCCATGAAGTGGGTAGATTGGTTCCTTCTTCTTTTGTTTTATGCACGACTCATTAACTGCGACAATATTTTTTAAGTTGGCTGCAGAACCAGTTGCATGTGGCTCTAGGCTCGTAGCAGCATCGGTTCGAGTTAGAATTACGAGATGCATTAACTGCGGTAGGCCCTAGAGCGAGCTGACCTAGGCTCTGTGCCAGTGGAGCTCTAGTTAATGCAACTCGGTCCAACTTTGGTTCATGTCCATCCCGTTGGTAGCTCGAAGCCCGAGCGCCAAACTGTAGATTTTCGACCCTTGGTGCCACGCAGTGTCGTTCTTCTTTTCTGAGAAAAAAGAAAGGGCCAGTAATGGCAGACAGAGGGAGAGATAATGAAAAGAGAGAGAGAGAGGTTCGATAGTGGTTTGCAATATAGTGATATATTGCAGCTGAGTTAAAAGTGGTGTGGCATGGAAAGGTAGGCTTCATTTCAGAAAAGCATTGTGCATGGGATAAAGCAAGTGAACGGTACTGTGTGTGTGTGTGTGGGTGCGTGCCTGCATGACTGTGTGTGTGTGTGAAGGCAGAGTACGACATTGGAGCATGGAGCAGGAGAAGACGCTCCCTCGCAATCACAGCAGTCTAATGTATGAAGGTGCATGCAGGTGCAGCAGCAGAAAACGCAGCAGCATAAGGCCAATAATTGATGCAATGATGAAAACATCTTTACGAGTCAAAACTATTGGGATTTGAAGCGCCTTCTTCTATGCCACTCGTGTGGATCTGAGAGAGAGAAAGTAGGACTCTAGAGAGAGAAAAAAGAAAGAATGGTATATACATATGTATATATATATTATATATGAGAAAGAGAGAGAAAGGGGGGAGGTGGAGAATGAAGGAAGAGAAGGAGAAGAAGAAAGGATTAAGGTTTTGTTTGACAGAAGCAAGGAATCAAAGCCCTTGAAGAGCGGGTGTTTTGTTCTCTTTCTTTTCTTCCTTCTCTCTCTCTTCTTTATTGTGGGAATTTGTATGGCTGGGGTCTGAAACGATGAAGCTGGATTCCCGTAGTAGCCCATGTGACTGCGAGATGTCGTCACATGACCCGTTCTTTCAGTTGCCAACCGCAGAGAAAAGATAAAAAGATTTTTTCCAGGGGGAAGAGATCGATTAAATTCCATGCTCTGCCTGCCTTCGTGCTGGACTAAGGAGTAAAGCTAAGAGGAGAAAGTACCGATTATTCATTATTTAAAAGATCATAATGTGCGTGTGGAAGAATTTTTATGGTTATAGAGAGAGAGAGAGAGAGGAGGGGGGGAGGAGAGAATGAAGAAAAGAATATATTGGAGATCGAAAAGAAGCCCAGCTGAACCGCCGTGGATTCTGGCCCTGTCTTTTTGACTCCTTCCACTCTCTCTCTCTCTCATCCCCCACTTGTCGACCGTCTGCCACACAGACTGCTGCAACATTCTTAACTGGGTCCCATCACCTCCACCTCCACCACCACCATACTCACGAGAGATATCTGGAAAGCAACCACTGCATGGATGCGTTGCCCCCCTTTTTTGTTGCTTTCCTTTCCGGATGGAGATAACTCTTATAGCCTTAAAAAGTGGGAGCCAAAAAGCCCAATCTCTCTCTCTCACTCTTTATAATATATTTATATGTATATATATGTATATACTCTCACATCTGCACATCCTCCGGCAACAAGACATGGGTGCATGTGAGTTTTCCTTGATCTATATTTGTCAATAAAGATGCTGGGTAGCTTATTCAGCTCAAAATATATATTAGGTTGGGCTTGTTTTAATAAGTATCTCATTCAATTGATTGAATGCCGAGCGCGTATTGATAGCGGGAAACAGTTGATAGTATGTCATAAAAATGATGAAGGCGCACCAAATATGAATTCAGTGGGAAGATCTTAGTTAGGGAGCATGTTTGTTTTAGATGTAAATAAGATATTATAAGCTAATCTCGACCGCATGATCTTTAGTTTTCATACATCCAATGTGTATATTAACACATAGGAGCAGGGAATTTCCTGATGGCGCCACAACTCTCCGTATCTTTGCACAGCATGCTGATGATTAGCGTGAGCAAGGTGCAACCTTGAACTCTTAGCAGGACGATGCCTTAACACATACAGTTCACGAATACGGCACAGAACAGCACGATTCATTCACTAATCTATGGAATATATTTGGACCCATGTGATGGCGATTGCTTTCAACTGTTTATATAGCAGCTTTCATATGGCAATTGGAATATTTAACACCGATGATCACTTTCCATGTAATGATGCAAAAGATCAACAAAGAATCCAACTTTTCATTGGCAAGCTAGCCTTTCTTTCACGTACTAAGGTATGCCATTTGTTTCCGTATGGGCTTCAGTATATCACAGAAGATGGTAGAGATTATTAGAGCGCTAGCATACACTTTTCTTACTTATTTATTCATGGTAGTAGCAAAAAAGCCGACATGGAAAGCAGTACACGAAGTGAAAGTGATTGCATTTTTAAATGATTTCATAAACTGGGAAGCAGCACGGGGTATTGATCGAAAAGTTGTATGTGGATTAGCGTTACAAAGCAATTATAAGAAGAAAAAAGAAGAGGCCAAGTTGACAGTTTAGGAAATAAAGCTCAGTGCTAGTTTTAGAGTAAAAAACATAAAACAGTATTGCCCACAACTAGAAACAAACAGGGTTAAGTGACTGGTGTCGGCAGTTTTTCTCCATTGGAATTGGGACTTTACTCTTTGTAGGAGCCTTTTTGGTAACTGTACTATGACTGAAAATGCAAGAGGCCAACAAATATACATAGGACCTCTGTGACAGTCCCAATTTGGGCTATGAAACTCCATAGAAGGATGTAAAATTGTAAATGGTCAAAGCCAAGTTGTTGGAATATAGCAACTCTTTAAAGGGAATATCTGTGATCCATTTTAGGGGCTCCAACATACTTGACATGAGCTCTGGCTCTTTGTCTGATCATGGGTCAGGTCAATCTCTAGCAAGATCTGTGCCATGTCCCATGGAGTGTCAGCAGATGCCTTGTTTCAGGCAATGGCTATCAGATGCAATTTAAAATGAAGCAGCGATGTGGAATATGTGGGGCTTTGGGTGTTTTCAATCCAATTAAAAGAGATCAGTATGATACCTTTGAAGGGGATGCAAAGAACTTGGCAGGAAACATGTACACAATGAAATTGATTGTCCTTATCAATACTTGCAACTCCCGCTCCCCATCGTATTCATGGTTGAATGATTGATGGCCTTTCATTTTTCTGTCGGGTGTATGCATTCATGTGTGTGCGCGCACACACACGCACTCTCTCTCTCTCTCTCTCCCTTTCTCTCTTTTTCAAAGTTCTACTGTTTTCCCTTTTCAACTTTTGGTTAGGAAAAATTAGTTGTCATCTTCTTTACTAGAAACCCAGTTTCAGTTTGTGGAGATCGGCCATTACTTTGATGCAAACATAGTTATAAACATGGTATACTTCTGAAGGTAATGCCATTTTATTCCAGATCTAAATTGCTTTTTATTATTCGTGTTTCTAATTACATTTCATTCATCCCATCAATTTGTCTTGATTTGATCAAAGAAAATAAAACCCAGATAAGTTTTTCACATCTTGAATCTTTTCTGAATTAACAAGTCTAGTTCTTTATAGATTTTTTTCTTAACTTTCTCTGAGGATGATTTTTGGAAGTGGGTACTGTGGCTTATTTAATTTGATGGTGGTATAAGCCGTGTCAAAAGTAGCCACGGCGATGGCGACAATGCACGCAAATACATACGCTGTCTAGTTGAGTCCGCCCCTCTCCTCCCTTCCCTTTTGCTAAAGTCATACGCTTTTTTGCATGAAGGAATATTTCCCATATCTGTCTTTTCTGCTCATGTGCTTTGACACTAAATCCTGTGAACCCCACAGTTTCTCTTCTCTGTTGAAAAAGAAACCAGACTGATCACCACCGTCCCCCAACTTTATCAATGATTTCATCACTTTTCCGATTTTTCTTTCGAGCAAATTTTAAAAAAGCTGCAGTTTAGATTGGTGCTGTAAGTATTTCTACTGTAGTTGATTCTCATTGTTTTTCCAGCGGTTCTTGAAGTTATATAAAAATTCATATTGCTCGTTGACATTGTTAAGACTTTTTTGTTCATTCTTTTCTAGTTAAGAGAAATAATTGGGTTGCCTTCAATTGTCTTTTAACTTGCATTTTCATTCTCCCTGAAGTCCACAGGTTCAAAACTGGGGACGAATTGTCATTGTTACGACTTTCGTACAGTGTGGGGGGATGACAAAGAAGTAGACTTACTATGGGTATCTGGTTTCGGACCCACTTTTTGCTTTTTTTCCTTTTTATTCATAAAGAGTGAGACCCACAATGTTTCATGTGCATAGCTGCAGTCTTGACAGATAAAAAGTAAGTCCAGTTTGTCATCTACGCCGGCCAAGGACATGAACTGCCCAGGCCCAGCAGCTTATAATACTCCACATTAGTCCTGCTAAGCATAGCCACAAATATTGTTATCGAATTTATATGGGTGAGGTTTTTTTCAGGTTTTTTTTTTGATAAAGTTGTTTTTCTCAGACAAATCTCGAGAAAGTCTTGAGTTTTTTTTTTTAAATAAAAAATGTTAGGTAAAAATACAAGAAATGAAAAACTAATAAATATTATATTGCACTTGGGAGGTCGCGTTAAATGCCTAAAACAAGAGAAAATAAAAGAATGAAACAAAAGTTGAAAAAAATTAAAAAGTGAACATGAAAAAAAATATGAATGATAAAATCACGATAAGTCGTGATAAATTGATTTTAACGATTTTTTCACAAAGTTGCGATATTTTTCCATTTTTTGGTTTTTTTTTTTTGTTAATGTCGCAATATCTTCGAGAATACCGCGATATTTTTGGCTATGCTGCTAAGCTACCATTTACTGATGAGATCAGTATAGTCAGAATCTAAAAGAAAAGGTCACATCTACTTAGTCTCATGAACTAAGGACATGATTAGGTCAGATATAGTACTTTATCATAGTTTATTGGAAAATAGGTTGTAATATCTAAGTACATGAGGGATTGTCCCATGGGCTGGTAATTGGACCCGCTGTTGATGAAACATATGGGTGTGTCGACCTATGAGACAAGGACTGTTTGGTGACTAGGTGGGAGTAGTTGAACAATAAGTTTGGTTATTGGCAAATCAGATGTGACTTGGATGTAGAAACTAGAGAAGCTGTCATTGGCCGCCATTAATTATCTTGTCACGCAATTCAAATATTTGTCAGAGTTGGCTAGTCTTAAACAGAACCCAGCTCCCTTATAATTTTTTGAAGATAATCATGTTCTTCTGCCAAATCGCACTAATCAAGAGCCGGATTCTGGGCTGGTAATCAAACAATTCAGACCAAAAACCATTCTCCGGTGTGATGGAAGATGTGGAAATCCTGGTTTCGCAAACACTAGGGATGCAAATGCATCAGATCATGAAAAGTGATTCCGGATTTATCAGTTTGTAATCCCATTCGAATCTAAATCGATCCCCACAAATTTAATGCACCTTCGCAAAGAATTCCAAGTGAAGGTAAGAAAAGATCAGAGAATCTGTGGAACTAAAATCCATTAATAGCTATAATCAGTAGCTCTTTTGGAGTTGACAACCAGTTGAGACATGGAAATGACCTTGAATCTTCCACCAGAACCAGTGCACGCATTTCCATGAAGACGCCTGTGGTGGGCATTCTTTAATATTCTTTTCCACGTTCAAGGTAAAAGCTTGAAAACACAATAGTGCACCGACTGCAACGTCTCAAGAGTTAATTCGTTTTTGCATGGCATAGATCCAGAGCCAGGACCGACGCCAGTCATCTCGCCGCAGAGTACAGGCAGCGTGTACTGTCAGATGCCAGGTCTTCATATTTGGATCGGATACTTGACCCGACCCACGTACCCTTTTAGTAATTCGCTTGAACGAGACTGAGTGTCCTATACATTTAGTCACACGCATGTGACCCTCTCTCTCTCTCTCTCTCTCTAGAATTAGAGAGGTTAGTGCACCATCCCAATAAATCAAACTTAGAAAGATTGACCAATACATATTTCAAGATGTTGTGGAGACCCTTCTTACATCTTATTTTGGTTCCCAAGCGCCTGAATTCTCCTAGTTTTTTGGACCCTGGAGATTTGTTATCATGTCTTTTACCTCCCACAGCGCCCGAAAAAATCGAAGCCATCTTGATTTCTACAACAGCATCATAACTAGAAAGCTAGAAGCACAGGTCCCATGAGAACACAGACCTCTAGCTAATCCATTTAAGGACACACCGGTCACAAATGGAAACTGTTTGATACCCACAAATCAAGCACAAAGGACCAAGACCTGTGGGTCAACAAACCAGGCCCCCAATGTAGATTTTATGGGCTCTGAGTCCCAAAATGAGGAACCATATGAATGGAGCATACATCTGATTTTGCTGGTGGCAATAGTTAGCAATAATGGATCGTTGGTCGCATCCTAGAAAGATATTTCTGATACTGTGCAGCCCAATCTGCGCGACTATGCATATAATGTGGGGGGAAAGGCAACGAAGGAAGGAATTCCATAGTGTTTGGACTTTGGCGTTTCTTCGTGCTCTCTTGAAGGTCAGAAAGTCCCACAAGTGTGTGATAGAGACTGTGTAGTAGCGCTCTCTGGACAAATTTAGAAGGATGATCTGAAAAGAGTAAGCAGGGATGTCGGCAATACCCGTGACTCTCGAGCTGTGTTCACGTGGGTTCATTTTTTATATTCTTCAATTCCCGATTACTCTGGTTTTCTGGGTCTGCATAAATTCGATCTCTTTTCCATACCCACATCTCTAGAATTATATAATACAGTAGAAAGAGAGTCTCTCTCTCTCTCTCTTTCTGTCTGTCTGAAGGAATAAAGATGCAGGGAATAGAAAGCCATTAAGGTCAAACTCCACGGTTACCAAAATCACAATATGGGGAAAAGAGTTTGAGTGCAGAGGAAATGCATTCTTTCTTTTTTGTACTTACTTATATGGTTTGATATTCGAATGGACTGATTAGGCCCCAAGTGTGCACTAGTTCTTGTAGGTCCTTTTTAGACTTACAAGGCATGTCAACTCTTTGTTCATCTTTCAATGCCTAAAGGGCTATGGACTCGAAGCTCTGCCTAGGATCAATTGATATATGGACGCTCTATCTTGAGTTCTTAACCTGGTGAAAAGATGACAGCTTCATTGAAGCAAACAAGGTCTCCAGGGGACCAGTCTTTGGCCTGAGGCTTGATGGAAATCAAATCAAATCAGTCAGTAGGACTTCCGCTTTTCTAAGCATCAGATGTAGATGAGGGTCCAGATCCAAACATTTTCAAAAGCCAGATTCAGATTCATCTACCTGGCCAGGAAGTTAATGGGGGCTCATAAAGTCCTCGACCAACTCTGAGATATTTGTATAAAAAAGTTCTCATGAATGAACTTCTGTTAACATGGTAGCCGTCCCCTATCGTTTTACACTACCGGGTGTATCTGCCTTGCTAAAGAAGTTCAGAAAAGTAAGATTGACCCTAGATCCGGCGGAAAGTAGAGGCTTTTCCTTTTGGGAGGGCCAAATACAGATTTCTGCTGAAGCGCTTAGCCATTGAAATTTGTACGTCCCCTAGCTGGAAAACATATCAAAGAAACGAATTTGTTCTATTCGAAATTCCCTTCTGTGTAAAAGTTCTTGGGACAATTAATTCCTCACCTGATCCTTCACCTGCTTCTCTCACAGAATCTTTCTAAGTTGTTTTTATTGCTCTCAAAAGATATTCTCAATGTTGTAAAGCCGGCCATGTTCAGTAGACAGCTTGATGATCATGGGTTCAATCTTCATTGGGAGCAAAGCTCCGGGGAACCTGCACGCCTGAAAGTTTCTAATATATTAGTCATCACCTGAAGAACCTTCCTTTTCAGAGTTTTCAGTAGGTTCGATGACCGCGGCCTTGTCTCCCCAGGATCATAAAAAACTATCAGAACTTGGGGAGGCCTATAGCTAAGGACATAAAGGACCTTTCATGGAGGTGCCACTGTTGAGAAAGGTATCCTGGGCCCTCGTTATGCCTTTAACCAGAGTACCGATAGCCATTAAATTGCATGAAGAAGGCGAGCCATCTTTTTGCGACGCCCGTATTGGAGAATGAGAAATTCAGTAATTTAATTCCTCAAGGCAAAGGCTAGAAGATTCGAAACCGCAGTAAAAAAAGAAAGAGAGAGAGAGAGAAGGAGGGTGAAAAACAAACCAACAAACAAACAAACAGAGAAGATCAGGAGGGTGGTGCAATAGAAAGGGATTTAGTTAATGTGGCTTTCGCCCTCAGGACAACATGGGTCTTTGGAATTGTCCACAGAGTGAAAATGACATGGGAGAATTAAATGGAAGCGACAGAGTGACAGGCATAATTTACTATGGGACAGACATGTTCCTAGAGATAAATTATTTAATGATGATTACCCCATCATTCATTTTGCTTTTCGATCCGCTCTCTTTTTCTTTTTGTCACTAGTTATTCGAGGCGTGTAATATATTCGTTTTCCTGTTTTTTCTTTCTGGTTTTGACTAGACGACTCCGCCATGGAGAGGCCGTACCGCATTCCACCCGTATTTAATCTTTTCGAGCGTTCCTTTTCTTGCTCTTTTGCAGAATTAATTATATACCGTCCTCCGATATGACTAATACCTAGCTGCCACCATTAAAAAGAGCAAACGCTGTCCTACTGGAAGAGAGCTGCTCTCTCTCTCTCTCTCTCTCTCTCTCTCTCTCTCTCTCTCTGAATCATGCAGTGCAGGTCAATTTAAGTGAAGGGTGGGGGAGATTTTTAGGTATCAAAAGTGACATGTGAGTCTAGTTTTCCGAGGAGCAGATGGAGATGGAAAGGTGCTCTTCTGGTCGTTGAGTGTTTCTAGGGCTCAAAATTATGAGATGTCACATACACACACATGGGAGGCCGGGTACAGAGAGAGAGAGAGAGAGAGAGAGAGAGAGAGAGAGGTGGTGATTCTGAAGTTTTGATGAACTAAAACTCCAAAGGTATCTCTACTTTGACCCCAACACTGAGAGTGAATAACCCATAGTTTATTTACCTCGAGATTGAGAGGGAGATCAGGGTGTTTCAAAGTTTTTCGTGCTTCCAATTAGTTTTCTGATATATTCTGTCGTTCAATCCAGGTTGATGAATGAGTTAAGCATGGTCGATTCGTTAGAACCGAACCATGTTGCTATTAAATATGAAAAATCCTATTCAAATTTCTAATACAGTCATATTATTCAGACCTTCTTTTTCAACACTGAATATGACTATGTTTATAAAAGGATTTTGGCGATCTGATTGTTCGACTGAATGGTCAATTAACTCTCCCTCTCTTCATGTATGTGTGTGTACGTTATTATATACAGGACGGCTAGAATCGAATATTTTGTACTCCTCAAGGTATTATTATATATGCAGCATTAATTGTCAAGCCGATCATACCATATGCATGGTTTTATTGTGGTCTGCTTTGGCGTTACAACACTTTTCTATATCAGTTATTGGAATCCAAGATACATCTCTTTTACCATGCATGGCAGCTGTCAATATTTTCAATTTCTAAAGGCAAAAAAAGCTTTTAATTAAAACTAGCCCTTGTAAAGCAAACTCTTGTTGTAAGTGGGATGTTATTATGCATGTCAGATTATGGAAATACTAGTTCTTGTATGGGAATAACTTGATTTCTCATTTAGAAAGGGCAGGTAGTGAAATATAATTCTGAAATTGGCATGTGTCTAACGGACCCTGGACGATGTATGCTTTGATCTGTTTACAGCTAGCAATGTCAGAATATGATCCAAAAAGGAGATATTACGACACTACCTTCTATCATGAAGCACAAAACGTTTTACATTTCGAAGCAGTTACTTTGACATGTGATATGTAAATTAAAGGGACAGCGTAGTATTCCTTTCGGTTGCCTTTGATTTCAGAGAAAGCCATTAAAATTTCAAGGGTTGGGAACCGACGGCCATGGGCTGATCACCCCATTCTCATGGGGGAGCATTTGTTAACAAGTAAACATGTAACCTTACGATTGTGGTTGGTACAATTTTTAATGTTTATAAGGTACCCACTTATAGAATTTTTAGTAAAACTGCTTGACATGGCATTATGCCAAAATACGGAATTGATCTTACACATATAGCTCAAGTCATGAACAGTACATTGATTTAAGGAGATAACTTTTTTTATGCCGAAGAGCTTTATTCTGATCCCAACTTACGATTATCCATAGAGTTGTTCTTGTGAAATATGTGTCACAGGGGTGAAGTTGGACTCCTAGGGTTCCACTGCTGCTTGTTGAGGAATTCTGGAATTGAGGGTGGGTTTAATTTTTAACTGACTTCCAAAACAAGTCTACCGTTAAGATGGTTTGGTCAGTAAGTACTTCAAACGACCTTTTCTATGAGATGATCAACAGAATGCAGCTCAATCACAAAGATCACTCAAAACAGAAACAGCAACAAGGCTTCAATAGAGACAACAAGGGACGCTCGTGATATCCCATCACCTTGCCTACTTTCTGGGGTGACTAATGACTATACTCAATAAGCAGGGCCCTTACATCGAAGGAAAAGGAAACGCATACACCAGGGCTGTTCAGATATTCGCACTGTAGTTGCAAGTAAACAATCAGGCAAAGAAATTTGGTTCCTCCAGCGTGTGTGCTTGTCCATAAATAACACTGCAGATGCTAAATATGCTGCTTAACCAACACCGATGTTACTGATAAGTCTCCAGAGCGGAAACTTCGTGTATTTGGAAACTCTACTTTATTTATATCGTTCCTGTCCACAAGCACATTAACATGCCATAATTATTCTTGTAATTATCAAAAGCAGTGTCCTTTTTCTTTTAGAATTGCCTGATCCGCAGACGCCCTTCGTTTGTTTATCTAAGATTTAAGCAATACTACTTCTTGGGGCGAAACTCGCAACTTGCTTGCATGTAAAACGTTTTATACCAAAAGTCGTGTCTCTTTCACCATATTTGTTAAGAGGAATACGAGAGCACGTATCAGAGTGTGTCGCGGCCATGAAGGCCATCACAGACGATCGGAATGGCATTTTACAGAGAAGGTGAAAAGCAGAAGTTAAAACTAAAGGTACATCTCCAATTCCCCAATGTTAAAAGAAAGAAAAAGGCATAGGCATAGGAGTAAAGTATGAAGGATTACAGCATCTTCGTGCTACGATAAAAGGGTAAAAGAAAGAGAGAGATAGAGAGAGAGTGCATTTAATGCGTGCACCAGGCAGACTTTGACAGATGGGAGATGTGGGGCTGCTTTGCATGATTTTGTAATCCATTGCTTTATGATTGACATGCTTTGGCCTCTCTCTCTCTACACCCCACCTAAGATTCTCTCTCTAGGACGCCATGCCATCATGACCTTATGATGGCAATGGAGGTATAATCCGTTCCCTTCGAATTCTTCTTTTCCTTTTTTAAGTTTTTTGCTTGTACCAAAATCCCTTGACAGCAAGACTGCCTGCGCCACCTCGCTGCCCGAGGTGCCCGGAAGCGAAGGAGACGCAGAGGGCGACGGGGGCCGGAGTAAAAGAAACAGGATGCAGGGATTGGCTTCGCTTTAGTGGCCTGTTCGATCACATCCATGGCCAGCTTTCTTTTTTAGCTCATCTGTGAGAAAGGCCTCTCCTTTTTAGTTTAAAAAAACATTTGTTTGCAACATCGTTTGATTTATCTGTGTAGATGTTGTATTTTTTCTGGCGTTTTGTGACCGGAGAAGAGAGGGAGGGGGCGTGGAGAAAGGAGGCCTTCGTGGTGGGTGAGGTGACTTGACCTGACCCAACGACTGGATCGAGACAAGACTACTGACATGTCCTCCATGAACGACGCTGCCCGGACCTGCCTGCCCGGCATTTAAACCGGGGATTAAATGCGAGAGAATGCCGCGGGTCCACACCCCAACCCCCACTTTCATTCTTCTTTTCTTCTTACATTATTCAGACCTTAAATATAAATCGACTGCTAACTGTTACTATCAATCCTTCACTATACATGTATAGAGCGAGACACATATATTATATATGTTGATTGTAGATATGCGGTTTGAAACATCCTCGCAAACGTGAAGTTTTCGAAGCAGATGATTGTGTTTGGGAAGCAAGAATTTGTGGATTATGTGCATGCAAAACTCTAACTTCAGTGCGTAGTAATTTCCAAAAGAGGGCAAAAGTTCATCATCTCACGTCGTTGATCTTTTTCTTGCAGGATATGAATTGGGTAGTGCCGGAACCTGCAGGTTAGGATCCTAGCTCCATTAGATTACATAAATTTATGTGTTTGATCAATGGCCTGAGCTCGAATCTGCTTCCTCGTCAGCCTTAAGATAAAAAAAAAGGACTCATTTCCAGATCTCTGTGAAATCTTATTCCGCTTTATGAAACTCACCTAATCAAATCCGTCTCGGCTGTACATCTAAACAATAGCAGGCCACTGACATCTGATGATCTGAGCTTGCGGAAAGTCAGCACAATATTCTATGCGAATGAGGAAGCAGAGAGGAAGCCTTGCTCAACTTTCAAAAATATCAGAGCACAAATGAAAAAAGAAAAAGAATAAAAGAGATCAGGAGCGTCTTGCTTGCAATTCCATGAGTCAGATACTGAAAAACTGAAACACCCAAATCGGGATTTTTGGGTTTCCTGATCCATCGTTGCCTCCAGAGGCTTTTACTGTCACTTGAGGTCAAAAAGCTGAAGCTGGGCTGTTGTGGTGAACCCGGCTTTTAAGCCTAATACTGAACGGAAGGACATCAAGAAGGAACAATAAGGCAGGTTGATCCATACAATCAAAGCATGAGCTACGCACCATATTAACAAATTCCTCCTGATCCCTTTGGATTGGGTAAGAATCAGCACATTCCAGTCGTGACCAGATTGGGTTGTAGCCCCAAACCAGACCAGAATCATCAATTCGAAGTGGTTATGGGGAATGACAGAAGAAAACTTATATTCATCTTTTTTTTTTTTCTTTGTTTGATATTCTTTATGGGGTCACTCTTTTTGCAGCACCGCTGTTAAAACGTAAGAGCCATCCAACTTGAGAGATGGTCGTACGAAAAGGAAAGCAGTAATTTCTCTACCAGCATGGCCGTGATCACTACAGCGTTGCTGCATTCAAATACTGCGTAGAGAATGAGACTTTTCGTCTCCATGACTTGGAATCCTGCATCACTTACTTGTACTCTCTCTCTCTCTCTCTCTCTCTCTCTCTGAGGCCAAATTGCACGGACTCTTCACGTGCACCATACTTTTTTTTTTGTTTGCAATGATTTGACCGAACATAAACCATGCATATAATCACCCTTCCCACCACTATTCTCTTTTACAATGACACAACAAGGGAGGGGGGAGAGGGGAAGGTTGGCTTGTATTTCTTTATAATTTTATGGACCATTCACATTCTTGATGAGCTTTTAACATCACAAGAAAAAGACGTTGTAGGATTTTGATGAGTCGATGGGAACAAGACTAGTGATTTTGTCTCCTCTACAAGCTCCTGTCTCTCTCATCTTTAAGCTAAATATGGCAACGTGCAAGGCCATATGCAAAATAAAGGTGGCTTTATGTTCAAAAGGCAAACCTACCTTCTTTATCGAATCCTCTAAAATGGAAACAGAACTATTGACAACTCAAAATTTTCTTTTCGGTGTTAAATTTTCTTCTTCTTTTCTTTCCTTTCAAACACGAAGAAAGAAGAATGGGCTGTTGAAGGACCACATCCAAAATTGACAATATTGCCTGCACCATCGTCGAGTCAAGATCCTCTGTTGATATCTCTCTAAATTGTATGCTTGGATTCCTTTGTGCCTTACCTTTGTTTGTTTGCTTCTCTCTCTCTCTCTCTCTCTCTCCATATGTGGCAGCCTTCAATCCACATGAACCGACACCTTAATTCCTTTACCTTTTTCAGCCATCAAAATTCGCGATAAACAAGGTAGACTTTACTTTGCTTTCTCTCTCTCTCTCTCTAGATTGTAGACCAACTGAACTAAGGGTGCCCAAGCCGGAACCTTACTATGCTGGACTAAAGACATTAACGAAAAGGAGAAAAGTGGACTTAAAGGCATGATTGAGTTCTAGCAGCTAATATAATGTGGACTTTCAGCCTACCAGGGCCCCAGATTGAATTGATTCATTTACCAAATAATTATATTGCTCTGAAATTATAAACAGAAGGAGCCAAAGTATAAGCCATACATGTTAACCGATCAGTACCAATACGTCGAGAGGCCTAGGGTTGGTGAAATCCTTGAGGTCCCCTTTATCCCATCAACTCTGACTTTATGGCAAGTGATGCTGCTTATAATTGGTGATGCGGATGTAGCCCCTACCTCCTGGCAGCAGCCCTTGCACGACAGGATAAATGTAAAATGCGCCTATTTTACAGTTTAATGAGCTATATATTCGATCCAATGTTACCCAAACCCTTTGAAAATGATATGTATCGACTGTACGCATTCAACATAGAATTGTTGAATGTTAAACTATTAATATTGTTTATTGATAGATCGGTGTATCCACTCATACTGCGCTGTACTGGCCATCACATGGCTAGATATTTATCAATCCTTAGAAGGGGTCATTCCGAACCCCTTCTTGTATCATTTTTCCTGCCAATATGATGTGTATTGGACCATACATACCGATACTGTGAACCATGTGAAACATATACGATACTTCATATAGGCGCCTTATGTAGTTAGTCAGTATGCAGAGTGATCTCTTTCTATGTAGATATATGTGCGTGTCCGCGTGAGTATGTTGCCAAGTTCTACCTTTATAGTACATGATGTTGGAACTCTCAACATATCTTGCATTGATAATAGTTCTCTGTCATCAATCTAACCGTCATAAAAGTTACCTGCAATTCAACAAGAGATTTCCAAAACTTCCCACAAGAGCAACTTGAGCTGATTGATCCGTCTGCAGGTAGAGAAATTTTTGCAATTTATAGAATTCATGGCTTATGCTTACAAAGACTCTCTGCAGATTTGTCCTTGCACAAAATTTCAAGCAGACCTGAAATTTCATACGTTGAATAAATGCTATCCTTCTGCGCATACGAAGAAACTTAGCATCTAGATTGGTCCCCTCACTGCCACACAACGTCCACAATGGAGTTGGCTTTATTTTTTCAAATCACCAAGTGGATAATTTTCATGCAATAAACTGTAGGATGTATGGTGCAGGGCCGGCCAAATCTTCTTCGGATCATGTGGCTGGCCAAGATGGATCACACCGGGGTGAATGGTTTACCCATAAGATGGTAAAATTTTCATCAGAAAAGAATGGCGAGTAATTGGCCTCACCAACCATGCCTTCAGGAAGAAACAAGAAAAGCATCTAGATGCATGAGAAAGGTACTGAGGACAGAGCAAGCAACCAAGGTGCACATGCTCCTTGGAGGTTGAACTCCAAAAAAGGTTGTTCAAGCTCATAAGAATTAAAACATCGATTTCCTACCTGAACGATTAACTTCTCTCAAAATGGAGTTCTCGTCTCAAAGAGAAAATGTCAGAAGTTTTTTTCTGCAAGATAGTAGGGTTTCTAAAAATTTCTTGAAGAAATAAGAGTTTTTCAACGGAAAAAAGATGGTAATATGGTATGACAAAAATAGCAAGTATAGTTTTGGTGACAACCTCCCCTGTAACCCCAATCCACCATGCATGACCATCAAAGACGGCCTCGTCCTGTCCGCAGTACCAAGACTGGATACGGTTTCATCACCTCGACCTGTCCTTGATTATACTTTTCAATGTATAAGCCAAAAAAAAA
Source organism: Nymphaea thermarum (assembly GCA_011799765.1). Taxonomy (NCBI): domain Eukaryota; kingdom Viridiplantae; phylum Streptophyta; class Magnoliopsida; order Nymphaeales; family Nymphaeaceae; genus Nymphaea; species Nymphaea thermarum. The sequence continues at coordinate 853,733 of JAANDH010000038.1, forward strand.
ATACTAATAACATTCTAACGTGAATTGGGAAATTTCCCACCTTTACGTTTACAAATCAACCAGCTCATACTCACGGTGACTCCCCTCAAGCTTAGGTGACAGCAAACAGCCATCTTCAAATCAAAGTGTTTGGGACAACCATGGATAGACAAACAAGTTCCTTTATAACCATAACTCTTGAGTCACAATCATTCGACAAAATCAACTTCCAACTCCCTAGTAGGAATAGTAATAATAATAATAATAATCATCATCATATAATAACAAGAAGAGGCTAAGGTTTAGAAAGGAAATTGCTGCACTGCAGATGGAACAAAGGTGACAAAGACATGGTACAACCTATCCACTTCGAGCAAGCCATGATGGGAACCTGTACAACCAACTCCACAACTAGCATTGATTGAATCACTTGTACCTTGTGGCGTCCTAAGCACACCATTTCTTACCTCCCTTTTCTGAATATGAACAGCAACTGATGTCCCTTTCTAGAGTTTTGTAACGATGAAGCAGCATCTCACTGGTTTTTTTCAATTTATCGCAGGGAAACCGCACCTGGGTCGAGAGACCTAGTCACTCGCCTAGGGCTGTAAAACCCTTCATGATAGCATCACTAGTTAAAAAGGCGTAAAAAGAAGAACAGTGGACTGCTTCCAAAAGTCTACCGGTTTTTTAGAGTTGCTTACATGCCAATCAGGGGTGCAAGCCAAAAATTGCATATTTGCTGTGCCACATTCTTGTTGTCATACAGTCTAACCCCCAGTACATTTCTTGTGCACACAGAGAAAATATTCCCATTTCTTTGGCCATATAGCAGAGGCATACCTCGGGCATTGAATTCTAGACTTGATCAGGCCAGTCCACCTAACTTAGGTGTATGAAGCACTTGAGGGCACCAGCATACAAAATTGCTTACCCCCTTGAAGCTTCGGTCAATAAGTAGTAGCAGGACAAAGCCAAATTCTACTTATTTAAATTATGAATAAATTTCTCTTTATTCTGAATATAATGAGGAAAAGGAGGGAAGAAGAAAAGAAAATTCCTCCTTTTTCACGACCTTTCCTGACAGATGTCCACACACACTTGCTGATCTAAAAGGACGCCGGATGAGCACATCCACAGTTCATAATTAGTCTGCATTTTCTTTCATCTTTTGCCTGCAACAGAACGTACCAGCCAGAAATAACCTGTCAGGTAGGCCACAAAGATAGCTTATATTTTCACAATTAAGCTGTCAGACTCTCTTGGAGGGCCGGAACTTGAACTTACCTATGTAACAGAGGGACCTGATCGTCAAGCTATCTCAATTGATTGCATGTGTAAAGTGACAAATGAAGAACAAACTCTATAAGTCCATGACTTCAATAATTTCAGAAACAGAAACACATGATGAAAGTTCCGACAAAGAGGGGTCAGGATCCCTGCTTTACAGATCCAAAACAAAAAAAAAAAAAAGACCAGTACCAATACTTGAGTATTGTCTGCCAAGTAAAACCACTCATGACTTGTCCAACATTATCCGATGGTACCAACCAGTACTTTACAAGTTCGCTTAGGTGCATTGTCTATATTACAATACATATAGGACAAGGTAGCAAAGTTTCATATTTGTCACCAACTCATGACACCTGCAAACCTATAATACAATAGGCCAAGGGCATGTCCACTGCCACACTTTAGATCTGCATTTCCCATTTTATAAAACTAATCTGGTCATAAAGCCTCTTTAGGTTAGTGGGAAGTCAGATTTTAAAGAGTAGAAAAATGTTCTGGAATTTGTATCCACAACTAACAACCCTTCTTTATCAAAATACTGAAGAGACATAATTTATGAAATGTATAGTACAAGTTACCATAGTCTGAAGAACAAGGAAGATGCCAGTAAATGGAGCTTTCTCCACTGCAACTTATTAAAAGAAAAGTGAGTTATCAGCTTCAGGGTTTGTCTTATAATGCCAATGGCGTTTGACATTATCCCCAACAAACATTTTGAGAATTCAATATATTCAAAAGAAAACTTCAGTTGTCAAATATAACCAAGGGTACAATGTGAAATAGATTATTAGTTAAAGTGGTGAGTAGGTGGAAGACTCCCATCTAGCATCCATGGTGAATAGCAGTAACTCGAGCAGTAACTTGACTGTTTTTGCTCTTTGTTTTCTAGTTACTTTCAGTTCCGATAAATGTTCACTCTTCTGGGGTTAAGACTCTGTTATCTAATCTTCCCAGGCACCTACTAGTTTAGATATGTAAGAAAAAGATATAACAGGTGAGCCTCATATTTGGATAACAATTGAAACCAATCTATGTCTGGTAGAAACCATATCAACCAGGTCCTACATCTGTCTGGAACTCTGTACAGCACCCACATCTGGTTTTGTCAACCAGGTTCTATAGCAGGCTGGTGTTAAAAATCAACTTGAAGCGAATGTTTCCAAACAAAAACCTGGTTGTTCAGGCAGTCCCAGGCTTACGTTGTCAACCTATGCAACTGCCAACTAGCTGACCGTTGTCCCTTGTTGGTCGCCAGCTGGCTACTCCACAGCTATGTAGTCAGCAATGCCATGGACTAGTTTGTCTACTAATGCCCACTAGTTGGTGAGTGATTGGTAGGTTTTCAGGTCATCCCACGTTTTGTTAGTTTTCTTTTTTGTGTAGAATATGAATACCCACTTTAAGAACCATATATATCTATATATACACATTCACATCTAATATTAAGCAGAAAGATGCATGTGTGTGTGTGTGTGTGTGTGTGTGTGTGTGTACGTGTGCATGTATGTCTAATTGTATATGTGTTTGTGTGTGTACATACATATATATATATATATATATATATATATATATATATATATATATATATATATATATATATATATATATATGTGTGTGTGTGTGTGTGTATGTATGTATGTATGCATTTCTGTTTAATGTTAGATATGAATGCATATATGTTTGCAGTTGCATGTGTTTTCTCTGTGTATCTGTTTATGTACATATGTCGATGTAGATCTTTTTATCAATTAGTCCAATGGTTTGTACTGATTCAGAACAAATGGTCCCAAACTATCTTTTAAGAACCTTCGCCAACCTATATCCAACTTCTGATCTTTTCAACTTAGGTCCACACCCCATATTTTGGACTCCATAACTATGGAAAGAAAGTGTGATCAACGGTAACTATAACAAACTTTTGCAAAGAAGTTTCTTCGAAAAGATTCTAGCTTGATTTTCAGTTCTTCATTCTCCAAAACACTCCTACATGATTCCAATAGTTAATTCTGACTCCTGAAGCCCTTGATGAAACAAAGCAAGAAAGTGGTCTTGTGCACATATGAACTCCAATGCTGTGTAAACTAAAGATTCAACAGCCCAAGTTTGATAACCAAATTTGATATCTTTCCATTCCTCACCAAATCTCATGCTTAAGACGAAAAGATAATGCAGTTACATATATGTTCTTCACCTCAAATCAAGAGAACACATGAATTACTGCTTGTACTCTTTCTACAGGATCTTAAATTAAACTAACAAAAACAGTTGGACATAGGCATTTAAATGCCACTGAGAAGTGTTTCCCATATCTCTTACATGCAGGTGCTTAGTTGTTCTTAAAAATATCTCTCTAAAGCTATAGGAATCTCACCTATGTCACAGGGTGCAGGCAGGGGCAGAAACAGAATTTTTTTTTTCTAGGAGTCTGAAGTAAATTTTTCAATTTTTTTACAGGGGCCAAATTATAATTTTCAAACTTTTTACAAAGGCCAACTTAAAATTTTTTAAATTATAACATATTTTTTGGTTTTCTTCAAAATCTTGAGGGAACCATGGCCCCTGCCTGACCCTCCTGGCTCTGCCCCTGGGTGCAGGTACAAGTGTAGGCATGGTGCAAGTGCAGATGCTGGTGGGAAACATTTTCAAAAAACTGGGGTATGCAGGAAAGGCTACATGTGTTTATATATATATATATATATATATATATATATCCACATCCATTACATATGGAAAAATATTACAGAAGTGCTAAAGGAAAAAGTGCAAAGGTACACCAGACAGTTTTATTCTACATGAAATACATGCAAGGAGGAGGCTACAATAGCAATCTGATCGGTTTATGCAATCATTGATATATTAATGCATGTTTCTGAAATTATGTGACACAGAATAGAATCTCCCCATTGTATTATAAAAAGATTGGGAATAATAAATATAAAATGCTATCCAATGTAGACATGAATTCAAGCAAGTATTACTTCAAAAGGAAAGAGTAAAGTGATAGCTTGGCTTGTGTTATCATTGACCAACTACCTAGATGACAATGAGGAAATAGCTTAGCCAGTTTAAGAAAATGGACCATCACTACTCGTGTTATTCTCTACTTGAAAAAACTATTTTCTAAGAGATTAAAAGTGAAATAAGCATGTGGATTAGAAAGAAGAGGAAATTCATGAAATTCTCATTCATCACAAGCTATGTTACTTTGGCACTTCTAGAGGCCTAATTCAGTGCCCGACTCTTTTGGACACCAAAACGTGCACCTGAGACTGCTTAATGCACCATAGACAATGGACACTTCAATTTCTCAAATAGGGAAGCATCCAAAAGAATGAGCACTTGATAGTTGATACTGTGTGTTCAACACTATTGGTTGTCTCATATACTAAGTATCCATCAGATATTTCATATCTAGCACACAAATCCTATCTTCAATAGATTTTACACCTGGAACTGTTAAAGAGTTCAGCCCAGTGATGGCACTTTCTTGACATATATATTCATGCCAAGGTGAATAATTTCCAAGACCATCCATATTGGACACTCCACACTCAGGTCAGACAATGAACACTGATGTCAGTATCCATGCGATATAGAATACCAGCATAAAAGTGTTATTGTTGTTAGACCACAGGTTCAGTCCACAGAATCAAATTTCTGGGCGTATGAACTTGTGCTTCAGCAAATTTAAATAGACTGTCACATCTTATTTGGCATATGTACTCCACAAGCTACCACCATTCTGTAGATTGACATTTTCAAAAGACATAACAAGGAGTAATATTTTAATCTCTGTAGAGCAACATTGACAGAAATGAGTTTGATACTCTTTTAATATATTAGCAAAATGTTTTAAATACAGAGAACTAATTAGTGGCTTTTTATTCGGTGCAATAGCATGTGATGTGGGTATAACAGGTATCAATGGAACTACAATCTAGTTATAACCAAGCGCTTCAGATATCTTCCAATGGTCCAGTATCCTACCCACTGATTTGTTATTTATGCCTAGATATCATTAATCATTTCTTCCCGGTCACTCAAGCTGATGCAACAAAAGAAACCAAAAAACGACGATTTCCTAAAACTTATTCCAAGAACTTCGGTCTATACAATTATCTCTTCATTATCTCCTCAAGGAGGAAACCTCTCTGATTGGTTTCAGGTTTTGTGTTTTTCTATCATGCTTAGGGCACTTGACCATCTACTCCCAAGGTAGCTACTCACAAGCCATTATGTAAAGGGTGTCCCGACCACAGGAAAGGAAAAGCATCAAACCCATTATTAGATCAGCTATATATGAAATAACAAGATCATTCAGAATGACAAGATATGACATACTTATTTGGTACGTCAGTCTAGAGATCTTGAACCTCAATATTCAACAGAATTCTCCTTCTCAAGAATCGACTTAGCAGATTTATTAGAGCAATAGAAAAACTGAATTGCAGACAATCCCTTTTTAATGTGGGTAATACTTGATAGGGTGCCTTCTCCCCGTTAACAAAAATGTTCTGTCCAAACCTGATACGTTAGACAATTAGTTGATTTTCGAAGTCTACAGTACCTATTAAAGGAACATGAGAATCAAGAACATACGTTATCGTTGTAGGGTCTTACGCATTGAAAGGTTTGAAATGCGGCTAGCCCTTCTAAAGAGAGACGAATTCAGAAGAACACAGAACTGCTGTTCGGGACACCAGAGTATCATCAATGCGTTGATGGCTTGATGCCTAGCATGATTCAACCAGTTGATGCAACTACTGCCTCGAACGTTCTTATCCTTTTTAGGACAAGAGACCAATTCTTTTTGGAAATACAGCATAATAAGTTTATCTATCTTCACCTATAGTCATCATTGGGATTAGTGAATCTTTCATTCGTAAGGCTCATGAATATGAGAGGAGAAATGCAACAAGATAGCTTGGATAGTTGGAGGTACAATTCCAACAGGAGATACCGACCGACGCACCATTCTCGTGTTCGACATGACAAGCAAACTTTCGACATGGATCACTTGATCCCCAAATAAAAAGGATAAAGGCCGAAAAACCAGGGGAAAAAAGGAAAGAAAATTAGAAAACAACGACAATAAGACGACAAATCCGGCGAACCTAACGAGTGGGCAATATCTCAAGACTGACGATTAACGTGAAAAAGTATGACGTAAGTGGGAGAGGAAGGGGATCAATGGAGGAGAAAAAAGGTTCAGACCGGAGTATCTCTTACCAATATTGCGTAGTCCTAATGCATAAGATCCCGCTCTAAGATGAAGGCGCTTCGCAAACGACTGCAGTGAAAGAAACTGAAGAGAAAACCCCTAACAGAAGGGGAGACCATCGGCGTTTCATCCGTCCAACGATCGTTCCTGGAATCTTCTTGGGGGAAACGCTGTCATAGAGAGAGAGACAGTGTGTCACTGTGTGTGTGTTTTTGGAGGGAAACAAGGCGGGAGGTCTCTCAGACAAAACACCGACCACATCGGTGTATGATTCGGAGTCAAACAGTAACATGTAAAATCTGTCAAACTCGCGAATCTTAATCTAAAAACTCATCAGATTCAGACTCCCACAAATTTCTTTGTTCTACATGGTACCTGGCTCATATGCTAGTTGGACCATATGGGTCTGACCAATATTATAGTGGTTAAAAAGTGAAGGACTAATTTTTCGTGATCATTTTAGCCAAAGTTGATTTTTTTCCATTAACATATCAAAATGAATGATATTCTGAATAGATATTTTGTTCTAAAGTTTGACTACCAATGAAAAACAAGGGTGTGACTAAATAAGATAAGGCACTGTTTTAATAAAATGATCAAGCGCTTTAGAGCTTTTGCCGTGATCTTTGTTCCTTTGTAGACTTTAGCAAATTAAAGAGAGGTCAAGCTGCTCAACCCACTTGCTCTTACAAAAAAGTTTGATTGCTAGACAAAATACTCGTTGCAGCATTAGAATATTATATTGTGAACATGTTCTATCAGGAGCCATTTGGTAATAGTAATAAACTGTTGTTTTATACGTTTGCCCCAAAAAAATGGATCAAATTCATAAAATAGCTCAATGAATTACCATCTCTCCTAGAACTAAAAAAAAAAAAAAACCTTTATTTTAAAGAAATGAAATTAGCCCACTACTTATATGTTGATAGGATCGTTAGCAACTAAGTGAAAAGTACTCTGACTGGTTTTTCACTTGGCCATGTGGTGTTTCCGGAGATCACCATCAAAGATAAGGACACAAAGAAAAAAGAAGTGAAAATTTCTTTCATGCTTTTAAGACAAGACGGAGTCGTAACAACCCGGGGTTCGGGCCCCTGGTTCGGTGGATTCCAATCCACCCCTAACAATTTCAGCTTCAACCTCAAAAAAACTAGAAACCAGAACAATCATTTATGGTAATGACCTCTTTCTAAACCTTCGAAGATTTCTCACAATCTTCAATACGAGATTAAATATTTGGAGCATTACAATCCACTAAATATTTAGGCATTACAATCCACCTCCTTTAAGGCATACGCGTTCGCGCGTTTGGAACTTCAGGTCCAAGTATTGAAACTGCTCTGATACCACTATAACAACCTGACCCAATCCTGAACTCGAGAACCTAGTTCGACGAATCTAAACTCACCCCCTAACAGTTTCAGCTCTAACCTCAAAAAGACTAGGAACCAGAACAATCATTATCATTTAGAGTAATGACGTCATTTATAAACCCTTGAAGATTCTTCATAATCTTCAATACGAAACTAAATATTTGGGATGTTGCAACAGTAGATGATAACCCATAAACATGCAATTCTCTCTCTCTCCACTTCCTGATGGTATTGAGTAGTAGTGTTGATCTTGAGATCTAGGTGCCAACATGAGATCAAATAAACCGGTTCTTGTCCCCCCTCTTTTAATCTCTCTCAGTATGTATATGTACCACCCAAAAGATTGAAATCTGGTAGCTCGACAACCTTTCCATTTATCGTGTGCTCCCAGCCACCACCATTCAACTAAAGCCAACACCCTGGCCCTCTTAAATGCCTAGCAAGACTATTTTCTCGTGAAGAATCTGAAACGGCTGGTAATTTTCTTTATTTCGAAAAAAAGAGAGAGGCTAACAGATGCATCCTGGGTAAGGAAAGGCCTTCTTCCACCCGCCGGCCAGTCTGTTTGATTATCGCTTCATCGACAGTGATGACGGGTGAGCGTGAATATATAAATCCTCCGGAGAAATTCAAGTAAAAACATAAAAAGAAAGCTATTCGATCTTGTGATGCTTCAACTGTCACTCTGATTCAATCAACATACAGAGTCAAAGACGGGTACAAGTTGACTTTTCTCGTGTTTTGAGAGTAAATTCACTAAAAAATAGAAGTGCAAGTGGAAATTTATCTTCTAAAATTAGAAAGCACAAAAAATATCTCTTATACATACTTTCCAAGAAAAAGCAATGATATTTGCTATGGAGAATGAACAGCGTAACAGTTTACAGTTTATGGCATTGGTTTCACATGATGAACGATTAAATGAATGCCCTGGCGAGGATTTATATCAATCCGTAATAGATGGATCTCCACAACACACCTCTAACGCCTTCAATTTTAAGTTCACTACAGCACTCAAAACTGAAGACAAAATTTACGAATCCTCATCAATATCAAACAAGAACTAATTGATGTAAGATGGAAAACCATGCTGTAATCAAGACTAAGAACAACAAATTGCAGAAGTAAAGCTACACAAAGTCACGAATTGGTGTTTCCTTTTATTAGCTTAATCAAGCACAATTACTTCCCAATCTTGAGTAACCAAATCCGCTTTCAATACTCACAAGCTGCACGAAACAGAGGAAACAAGGGAAGAAAAGCAAGAAGTTTTCATCTTATTAAGGTCACCAACCAGTAGAACCAACCTCAACTTTCACGGTGACCATGGGGATAAACTGACATGCAAGAGACAGCACTCCAACAGAACACCGACGAGAGCTGTTCTACCATTTGACACAAGATCCTGTCCCACCATTGACACAAGATCCTTGACACTATTATGTACAGACTAAAACAAGAAAAGCCACCGCTCCTGTCATCGGACAAGAGGCAACAGCCACTTAGCCTCTTAAAGGATTCACTTAGTGTGGTCATGATGATGAGCATGTCGTCCGCCAGAGTAAGCAGAAATCGCTGAACCGGCTGCATTCAGTGAGTGTTTTGTGATGTTCAAGCTTTTCTTCACGGCTTGCCACACAATCCAGAAGAAGAAAACCCACCCTACAAAGAGTTCGGAAGAAGATAGTGAAAATAGCATCAGGAAAAAAGACCTACAAAGAAAGCAGATGATACAAAGAAATCAAAGTGCGTTCCTTTCAAATAAAGTTCCTGTCCGCGGCAAGTGCTGGACAACTATCATTTACTTACTTTTTCCCACTAAATAAGAAAATTTTCCTAATATGATTCAATCCATAACTTGCCACCTTCATTTCGTTAACACATGGAAGAACAGCAACTTAAAATTAAAGGAAAAAGCAGAACACCCCCAAATTGCAGAAATTAATGCCAACAACTAAAATTTTCTGCGGAAAAGAAGAGAAACAAACACTAAAAAAAGATCAATATAAAAAGGCAAGTAGTCTCTTATCCCATAATTTCCCTTTTTGTGACCATAAACAAAATCACCGCCGGATTGTATTGAATAAAAATATGTAGTTCCTCTCGCCATTTTATCTTCCCCTTTCCGGAAGGAAAGCAAAGAAAGCAGAAACGAATAAATGCAGAAGCAAGGAACAACAGCTCAAAATGCAGGCAACGTCCTTCTCCCTTTCATTGGCATTTCCACAATTATGAAGATCACATAATGCATAAAAAAAATAACGTAATTTCTTTCTTTTTCTCTTTTAGGGGTCAGAGAATCACCTGTTGTCACCAGAACGGCAAAGATGGTGATGAATGTGATTGTAGAGACGGTGCACACAGCAACAAAGAGGGCCCCAACATAAATTGCCGTCACGCATGCAAGAAACAGAGCCAGAAAACCGCCGGCGGCCGCTAGCGACATCAGCAGAGAGATCACAAGCGCGTTAATGGTGGCCGCGCAGAAGAAGGTCGTAAACGCCAACAACCCCGTCAGTCCCACCAGAATAATCGCTCCAGCCTAACCCGAAAAAGAACACCAAAAATATCTCAATACCCACGAAGAGTAAGCTACAGAAAAGTGAATTGAGGCGATCGATTACGGAAATGACGATGATGGCGCGCCATGCGCCGCCACGGCGAGTCCAAGCGACGACGCCCTGGGCAAAGTCCTTGGAAGCCTCCTTGAAATCGTCGGCATTCTCCTTGACGGATCGGTTGATCCTCTGGACGAACGGGGCGCGGACTTCGGAGTTCGGAAAAAAGATTTGGGCGAGAAATCGGCGGAGCACGTCGTACAGGGTGGCACGGCACCTTCCTCCGTCGCCTTGGATGTCTACGAACTGGCGGATCTTCGATTTGTCCTCCGAAGACCCCAACATCGGAAACTCTTCAGCCATGTTCATCTTCGCTCACTCCTCCCTTCTCAAATTCACAGTGGCATCCAATGTCTCGAGGGTTTTGTGACAGCAAGTCTCCAGAAGATGTGAACGACTTTTCCCGTCTTTTGGTAAAACACCTGAAGTAAAGATTAAAGAGATCATCCTCTTATGAGTTACGCCCTCTTATTTTCTCCGCAATTTTAACGGATAGTGCCTGCCTCGTTGAGAAATTCGAAAAGCGTCCAATTCTGTATGTTGTTAGCAGGATAGTGTCCATCACTGGCATTCCCTGTTTGTTCCTGAAGGCAACATGAGATCGAGAAAATACTTTCTTGTACTAGAGAAAAGTGCAAAACACTTGGACTGCCGACATGGATCATGTGGTTTTAAACACACCAACGTTGGGCAGTGGGCTTAAAATTTCATGAGGAGGAGTGCAGTTCAGAAAAGAAGTTAAAGACTGTTCAATCAACCAAGCTCTTCAAGAGTATCTAGTCCATACTCACACTGAACACATCAGCTTAATACCAGTCGAAGAAAGGCCATCGCAGTGCACATATCTCTATCGGACTTGGGAAAGAGAAAGAGAAAACATTGTTTGAGACGGGGAGTTTTCGACATTGTTGCATCAATCGCAAATTAGGAGATGAACATATGCCTAGTTCATCTTTCTACCAACTGCTTTGGAGAGGGTTTTTCTTTCACCGGGGAGAAGTGATTCTACCCGTCGTAAACCAACGAAACTGGAGCGCTAAATGGCGTCTGTCACTTATAGTGGGTCATCAGGAAGCGGACCCCCACATTCATAAAAAAGGTGGATTTTCGCTTACCTACTACGTGTCTCCGACAGGCAGCTCCCGTCTTTATTCTTCCCATTGGATCTATCTGTACCGAACATTCTTGCACAGTTACTTCACCCGCGAGAGTAAAACAGATCCCAAGCAGAGAGTTTAGATTGCTGTTCTGAATTTTGGACTCTTCGATATCACAGCTGAACATGATTACATCAGCAACAGCAAACAAACCACGAGGGGAAAGAACATAAACCTCCAGAAAAAGGAAAAAACAGATGACTACAGGTACGATACAGTTACTACCATAGAGATTTCGCTTAAATTTACTCAACTTTGGATCCTGTTTTGAAAGCAACCAGCCTTCAAGATATATCCGAGTCCTTCATTGCGATCCGATGCAGATATTCCTGATCATCCAATATATATATATATATATATATATATATATATATATATATATATATATATATATATATATATATATACATATATAGTTTGGGCTTTGAACCCAAAAACAAAAAGAAAGTGAGGCGAGCATAAAAGGGAAATCTTTTGTCATGTCCCCCAACAGTATGAGCCGCTGCAAACGAAGCCGATGCACTGACAAGGCGTTCAATAATGCAACGAGAGATCCTCACAACTGAACCACTTGGCAAAAAAGGAGTGTGCCAACCCGAGCGTCCCTTTCATGCATGTCGAGACAACGTAACCCGGCAGAATAATTCCGAACAGAGCCCGCACGACGCGACGCTTAAGAGGACCAGCTTTGGCATAAAAAATGGAGAGCCTAGATATAACCTGCGCGCACCGTCTACACGTCGTTAAGAGACTCCGGACCATACACTCCCTTTGATGTGAACATGAAAGCACGTAACCATGTGTGGAAGAAAAGACGATTTCGGTATACCAGAAGTCACTAATCTTTCCAACTTGGAAGTCGAAACCTTTTTCTTAAAAAAAGAATTAATGAACTAAAACAAGCTACAGTGCCACAGAGCCAGTTGCAGGATACTGGAAAGGAATAAAAACAAAAGGCTCAGAAACACAGCACTCAGCAGCGACCTTTTCAGGAGGCTCCACATCTAAAACGGATGTAACAGGTTGATGCAAGAGAGGTAAAGGCCAAAGCGAGTTCCTTCCTTTTCGTTTGCTTTCTGTTGAATACATTCTCTAAATATTCATCCTTCATACATTTTTGTTATGTTCCATCTCGCAGAAACCGGGCTCCAAGCAAATGGGTTTTCCAAACAGACAGGAAATCGTGACGATGAACAGCTTGGCTCGATTATGCCACCTCCAAAAGCTACTTGTGGCCAACGTATTAGCTTCTTCTTGAAGGTTTTATAAAGTTAGCCACCAAGCATGAAGTGAGAACCAATCATTCCAATATACCTTCAAATCATGAAGAAATAATGAAGAACGTGACTCAGAATACAGCTCAGCAAGCACGCCACGCCACCAAGCCATTGCCTGAAGCCAGGACCAAGTATTCCAGTCCACTTTGAATTATAAGGAGAAAACCAGGAAAGAGGTGGCACGCCAACCGAACATTTAGTACCCACTCTCTTGGTGTATAATATTCGGACAATTACCACAAGCAGCACATGGAAACAGATGTACGTGCAGAGAACAAAATACAAAGGGAGTAAACAATAGATTAATAGATACCCACGTAATTAATAACAGATCATATAGTCGGGCAATTGAAATTCGATGTTAGAATTCATCAATTAAGTGATGCTTCAGTGAAAAACTATACATATGTAGTCGAGAAAAACATTGCTCCAAACTCAGGTTAAAGAAGAGATGTCGTCTGAATAAAAATTTGTGATTTTTAGTCGACAAATTCTAATTGTTTCATGACTTGCTGCATAATCTCAACCTGCTCTACAGCTCCTAAAAGGAAAGATTAACACCAGACAGGAACATAATTCACATTCCTGGAATGAACAAACACAACTTTACAGGGCCACATAAACAGGTGATCCACAGACCAACAACCTCCTTGACACTCTTTTAATAGTGCATGAAGACAAGATACCTGAAAACCCCGCAAAAGTTTGTGTCCCATCATCCTGCCACAATTTGAGCAGCCCACCCTGCTTAAAACAAATCTATGAATTAGAATCTGCATTACATTGGTCTGGAAAGCATGATAATCATCAACATACACAAAAACAGATGGGAACAGAGGACAAAAGTATAGATTCCATGATCAATAAGACCATGTGTGGGGAAACATGTCTGGAGAAGATTGCAGCAGTTAAAAAGTGAATCCACCAGAAAACCATCAAACTCCTTACTATAACATATCCAGTGCAACATTTATCATGCAGAATTGCGGCAGAAGTGCTATAGTGCAATCCCTCCCATGTAAAAGAACAAGTGCTCCAGAAATAAAGGCAAGAATGCTTATTGGAGTACACTATGCTTTGAAGCTCATATTTGCAAGTTGTTTTATACTTTTGGAACAAGCGTGGTGAATATCCAGCCTTTCAAGGGAACAGGGAGGTAGGCAAACTGGGATTAGACAAAGCATCCAGACTATTCCTACCAAAACACACAGGGAATTGGACTACTTATCCTTTTCTCTTTTGAGACCTTAATCCTTGAAAAGGCTCCTGGAAATCGACCAATAAACTAAATTTTTTGTATAAGAACTTAACCAATCCCCATTCCAGGATATGAGCAGCTAAAAAGCAGTCGAATGTTCAGGATCAGTGCGTGTTTTGCAGTTTGCACATAGAACAAAGCCATAAACACTTACAACTGACCAGCAAGAAAACAATCAATAGCTTAAGAAGAGTCAAGAGACAACACATGGATAGCTATGTTTCTTCCAAGAGAAACCGTTTCACATTTTTTACATTATTTCGACTGCAGAAGAGAATCAAATAAAATTTTAAAAACCAAATAATGATATCCACAAACATGATATAACTCAAACTGACCATCAAGGCATCAAACGCTTATGGCATCCTGGAATTTGGAGGACTCGTCAAATTACTTCAAAACATAAACGGAACCTTTATTCAAAAGGTGAACCATTTGCTTTATACTATACTTTCTTTAAAGTTTAGACCATGCGAGCAACAACAACAGAAGCCGCAGAACAAGATATAAATGATACAGAAACAATTACCAATAAATTATAACTCAATACCACCCAAAATACCTGATCTTATCTTTCCTAAGACTCCCCCAAAGTTTATGTCTACTTCGAAACAGGAACGCCATATCTCTGCAGAAATCATAGACAAAATTATAAAGGAAAATAAGTCACTAAAGCCATAAGGCTATCAGTGCATTACATCCCAGTCCACGGCTAACCAAGTAATAAAAAAAAAAAATATCAGCATTTACCAAGCCACTTGAGCCTGTACTTCTACCGAAGAAACAAAACAATGAGGTCCAAGACAGGTTCAACCATGCCCATTGCAAGTTATCTCTAAGCCCACACATCTATCTTGCAGCTATGTTATACAGGAAAAAAGGCCGACACAACAAAAATGAAGGCTTAATTTGGCAGATCTCACATCAACCAATGATTGTCGCTTCACACTTCAAGAGGAGATCAGAATGTGGTCTATTTGTGAATAGACACTGTTTGCAAGTACAGTTTCTAAAAGCAGGGGATATGACACGAGAGAAGCAGCAAGATCAAAAAACGAACCTGCTTTCTTGGATTCTTACCAAATTCAATCTTCCCTTGGAAACTTCTTCAAAAAGAATATAAACCAGTTTACGTTTCATAAAAAGAGAGGGAAGCAAGTTATTTTAAATACCTATACCTCGAAACCGATGTTTAATTAAGAAGCATATTTTCCTAATAGGTGGGCTGCTATTAATATCAATTATTATCAACTATAACTATACAGTAGAAGAGGCCAGAGGCTTGGTGGAAAGTTTGTATTCTATTTCCCAAACCTTTTGTTTTTAATGAATGGAAAATACTCAAATAGTACTTCATGTACTATTAATAGGGAAATGAAAATTTTAGCATATGTTTCTTTTTTTAAAGAAAAAATAAATTCTGGTATTTTCAGAATAAATCCTCAAAACAAAAAGAAAAAACAAATCAGGTCAAAAAGTATTATGAAAGAAGAAACACATGGAAAGCAAGCACTTGAATGTGTGCGTCCCACATTAACTCGCAGGAGAGATCCTCCTTTTTATCCAATTTAACAAGAAAATCCTCTGCCGATGAGAGCATGAGGTGCCACTTCATATAAGTCCTGTTCTGTTACGCTTTTAAAAGATTAAAAAGTCTGAATCCAGAGAGAACTTATGAAAAACCCAAAAGTCTGAACCCAGACTCCAGAGAGAACTTATGAAAAACCCAAGAACACTCATGGACATGATATCTGGGACCCCTTCCTGACATGATTGGTGTGGTCAAATGTACTGACATGGCAACGATAATATGAGATGCAACCTAACAACAGTGGCGGAGCCAGAAATTTTTAGTTAAGGGACACTGAACTATGACTATCTTATTATTGCAATGGGTTGGGTACATGTTCGGCTACAGAGCAGTGGCCTAAGTCTGGTGTGGGCACCGGATATGGCTACGCCTGACTCCAGCATTATTATAGTAAAACTTTTGTAAGGGTTTACTCAGGCTGGGGTGGGCAGTTGCCCACGCCAGCTGCAAGGTAGCTCAGCTACTGCCTAGCATCAAGGGAAGACGAACAAAAACCAGTATCACATATTTAAGATAAGGAGTCCCTGTCGGCCTTAGAGAAAAGGGCCAAGATGAAATAAGCCCCCGACATGCCCCATTCCCTAAACTGTTTTAAAATTTAAACATAAAAATCCAAAATTAAAACCAAAAGGAGACAACATTAATGAAGAAAACAAAGCACAAGACCAGGACAAAACTAGCAGCCTCAAATTGGAAAAGGAGAAGAGTGATAAGGACCAATTGGCAACAGATTAAAGCTGACAACGGATCAAAGTCCTCAACTCATACAAGACTTAAAGCGGAAAAAAAAACCTACCTGTACAAAATTGTAGAGAAATAATCTTTCCAGTAAAAGCCCTGCAAGCCCTGCAGTGGCTACATACTGGAAAGCTCCTAACTCATAAAGAGAAAAAGGTACAAAGCCGTTCCTGGGTATGCCATATTCAAAATAAAATAGAAAACATTTGCATACATTAAAACAATAGCAGAGATTTTGATAACTGATTTTCCAGTTGAAAGCCTAAGGAGAACTCTGCACAGCCCCAAATAAAAAACACGCAGACAAACTTCACCTAAATTGACTGCTTAATAAGGACATCAGCATGAAACACTTCCATGCACTGAACCAAATGAAAGTGTGTAGCATCAAATCAAACACCTCTTTGTCAATACTCCTCTATGCCATCAAAGCATGTTCCACAACAGCCTACATGCTACATCCATGGAATTTCTTAGTATTAGACAAAACAAGAAACATCCAACACTTAACCACTTGGGATAGTGAGGATAAAAAAGAATATTAGTTCATGAAATTTTGGTCTGAGAAACTCACACAGGATCGTAAATTTTTCAAGGTTGCAATCAGCAGATCATCCCCAGCAATTGATCTTAACCTTTTAATAAGTTCTTCTCTGGTCAACTTTTTCCTCTGGTGACAAAAAAGAAAAAACACCCAAACAAATTTTCGTAAGATGAGAAGGCAAGGCAAAGCTAGATACAAATTTATAAGTCCTTTTATACCTTGAATTCATCATAATAACAGTCAAGGCATCTTTTATTTGCAGCAGATATATGTTTCTCAATTGCAGCAAACAATAGCGGAAATGGCATCCACGTAGATGTTGGCCTCTTCACAGGCACAGTTGAGCTTCCCTGTATATGTTGCTTCCAACTTTAGAAAAATTAAAATGTGCCATCCATTATCTCAAGGCTAACAAACACAGTTAGTTTCTCAATTGGTATATGACACAAGCACAAGACAGGGCTCCATACTATCATCAATAAACCAGACAATTCATGTTACACCATCACAGGGCACAACTCCATAAGCTCCTATCAATGAAGAAGGAAAGTTCAACTTCTAAGTACACGAACTCCCATATGTGGTAAGGCACCAACTGCTCATCAGAGGCTGCTCCATGGATTCAACTGTTTACCAGCCCCTTTCTATATGAACAAACTTAAACACTTGATTATTCATTGAATAATGGCCATCACAAACTGAAACACAAAATCTCCTTACCAAATCAGCAACAGGGGCATGTTGTTTCAGATGGGTGTCGGGCAATGGAGAATTTGTAACTGCCACTAACGGAACTGTGTTTTGACTTTCTTTTAATCGAGCCCAGTACTCTTAAAATTTTAAGAAAAAAAAAAAGGAAATGCAGAAAAGAACGGGGTGAGTATGTAGACATAACGACTAAAAGCTTAATAATTCAATTAAGTTGTCGCAGCACAGATTACCTTCAACAGGAGGCACCTTAAAACTCACAACATACTCTGGGTGTATATGAGTGTTCATATGGGTCCCCCATATGACATAACGTCTGGGATTTCTAATATCGTCCACACCGCTGTCAAAATTGTCACTGCTAGGACAGAACTGTGCAGAACCAAGAGGGACTTGCTCCATATTTCCCATTATCACACGGCACAATACCATGTGTTGCAAACCTTTTTCGTCAACATCAGAAAAACTGGCACTGCGGATACGCAATGAAAACAGCACTATATATCACCCAGCACATGAGATGCAAAATAAAAGATAAAAGACAAAACATAAAGGAAATCAAAGACAACTTGTACAAATCCATTAACCCAAAAAAAACGGACTGCAAGATAGACATAGCAACATCAAGATGAGAGAAGAAAAACAAAAAGAAATTTACCTGATAAGGGCGCATTCTTTTGATGAAAGGTAGACGCCACTCCCATATGCCATTCCACCTATAGGATTTTGGATCCTTCCGAATCCATGAAGCATAATCTCAACAATACCATCTCTTGAAGAACCATGCCATGCATACCGAACATTTGCATCACCACGGTAGCTCTTCATGACATGAACCTGATTTTCGAATAGCTGCATCTGAGCCTGTGCAGAACTGCTTGTTGAGGAGTAACGATATATCCCGACTATGTGGCTAGCAGTCACAAGCGTACCCAAGCCCAAAAGAAACACATCGCGAACAGCAGTATAATCACTAGAACCTCTATCCAGAGCCACTATTTTGTCACGCAGAGATTCTGAGCCAAAAGTTTCTAGGACCCCCTGGCTCATACTGGATAATCCTCGACCAAGAGATCCTCCTTCGCGCAGCAAATCACCATTTTCGCCGACTACTTCTTTAATCTCAGCAGGCTGGTTCCGGTCAGAACCAGAATTCTGATCCAAGTCGCTGTGCTCATCTCTGAGCGGGCTGCGCTGGACATTTTCAATCTTTGCATGTGAAATTGATACATCGCTCTGATCCTCTGTCTTCGAACTATCTGCAGCGCTAATATCGATTTCAAGCTTCACCTCAATCTCCGGTGCATTTGCACTCATTGGGTGCCTGCACTTCTCTTCGTCCCTGGCATCATTATCATCAAAAAAGAACTTCGGAAAGAAGCACCTATCGGACTCGTCAATCCACGCAATTGATTGCTGCAGCCCACTACTTAGATCGATCAGCAGCATGTGAAGAAAATCAACGAGGCACGTTCGCGCATCCAACGCAACCTCAACCGCGGATCTATTGCCGCCAAACGCATCCACGAGAGGCTCTCTTAGATGCGCCGGGAAATCGCACCACTCTCCCTTTGAAAAGAACATTATCCGCTTGGGCAGTCCGCTCTTGCGAAAGTTGGCATAGTTGTTGATCATCGACTTTCCAGAACAACAACCACAACCATGGCTGAACCCCTCCGCCGGTGGAAACCGTAATCCTCTCCTCGTGCCAGCACGTTTGATCTTCCCGCACCGCTCACTCATCAAAAAAGCAGCACACTTGACTGCCCTCTTCCTCTTCAAATCCGTGACCCTATTTCTGCCACGATCGAGCTCCCCAACAGCCCTATCCATAACTGTACAACGATCTCGATCCGGCGAGAATCAAAAAAGTCTACAACTCAAAAAGAAAAATCTACCGACTTATACATATTTACATCACCGGATCGGCGACACTCTACCGCAACCTGTCCAAACGAAGCACGATCAGGACAACGAAACCCTAAAATGAGTCCAAAAATTCATATTTTCAGAGCAAACGAACCAAACAAACATAAGGACGCTCAAACCCTAACCACCACACCAAAATAAAATGCACAATATAAAAATTATCTGCAAAAACTGCTTACGAACCTGACGATCGTACCATCAAGAGCTACAAATCATGCGATTCTAAAAGAAAATCAACCATCGAAATTCAAACGAAAACATTTCTTGCACGGTTGCACCGATTTACTATTAATGAAAATGCGAATGATGAAGCCCAATAAACGGAAACTTGAATCCAATATAAAAAAATAAATAATAAAAAAATGAGGAAATTAGTACCTTGCTCAAGGAAGCCATTCGGGGGGCAATTAACGCAGAAAAAGGAAAAGGAAAAAAAGAAAAGATGCTAAGGGGCCGTTTGATAGCCTGAAAATATATTTCTAGAAATATGTTTCTGGAAATATAGGAAATGAAAAAATGGAATGGGAAAAATCTTTCTGATTCCCATTTTGATGTGTGTGTGATAACTGAGAAATATATTTCTAGAAATATATTTATGTGTTTGATGATAAAGAAAGATATTTCCAGATTTCCAAAAATATATTTCTTAGCTTGAAATAAGAAACATATTTCCAGATAGAGTGGGAACCAAAAGAACGTGCACATCGACAAAGAACAACGACCCAATGCCTCTTATTTCACATTCATCAATCATTTTGTCAATCACATCTTAGATTTGGTCACAATTTACTTAATAAAATATGTAGTTAAAAAACTAAAGGCCTGTAAAGTCTCTAAAATGTTAGTGTAAAGCATCATGGAAAATTCATTTTTAATGAGAAAAAAAATCACAAAGGAACATTGGAGGACAAAACGAGTTTCCTTCCATTATGTTCTTCAATTAATGAGTAACATTAATAAGACAAAAGAGATAATGAACATTACAAGTTGATTAGCCGACTATTGAGGGCTTTGCATTCTTGAATAATTTAATCTTCATCAAGCAGTTCTTCCAAAGTATAATTTTCTTTGTCAAGAATAGAGTCCACCTGAAAGTGGAGGTGAAACAGATAACTTGTCAGCATTGAACAACCTAAAAACTCTAAAATTAGAGAACTAAGAACCGACACAGTTCTCTTGAGTGCAACATAACCTTCGAGTTCACTTGGCTGTCAAAGCAATTCAAGACATACAGTATGAGCAGCTCTCTTTTGAAAGCTTAATAACTCAATGGCCACACAAAAAACAGTGTAGGGCTGCTAAACACTTGCACACCGTTAAGAGAAAAATCAGAAACATTTTCACATACAGATTACAGACAGCAGCAAGGATGTTCCAATTTATGAAAACTAAAACTACAGCAAACAAAAACCATCACTTTTCTGGGTTTACAAAGGACAGCCTCGGAGACAATCCAGCGAACGCCAAAAGACCAAGTATGTAGCCCAGCTATCACACATGTAGTTGAGAGAGATATTCAACAGGGGGGGGGGGGGAGTATTTCCCCATTCATGATGAACAAAACTCCTAACAGACAGATCTACGGACAACAAAGCTTTAATGTCATTCTACTCGTCAACAGCAAACAACCGATTATTCCAAGAAAAGCCTAAGCCCCTCTTTCCCTGTACACGAATCTTTCAGCCAACTTGCGCACAAGAAGAATGATCCTCTTATTGCATTTGAAATGAAGAAAGTACGTATTCCTAATTATATCGAACATCTCAGCCTCAAAATTTCCTGATTCCTGTGAAGAACTGACCACTCAATCCAACGAGAAGTGAAGACCCTCACAGAGAAACCAAATCTTAGACAAATCGGCTCCGAAACCATGATTAATATAATATATATAAATGCAGACACGCAACTAAAGCCCTATCATCCACCCAATCTTGCACCCGAATCTTGAGATAAATAACACTTGCAAAGAAAAATATATATTCACAAAACTGCGGAAAAAGGGACAAATTTTCAACCAACCAAAACAGATCCAAAAAGGGGATCCCAAACTTACAGGAGATGTAGTGGACAATCCAGTCATACGCCAGAACATCTTGAAGGCCGCAATTTCAGACGAGACGGAGATGGAAAAGCCCAAAAATCTCCAAAAGCAACTAGAACCCAGGAGACTCAAATCAGTTGGAAGGAGGAAAGAAAAGAAAGAGACTGTCGAGAAAGAACCCTAGTTTCCAAATTTTTACATGACAAACTAGAATCCCATCTGACATCCCAAGCACCTAGGCGATAATAAGGAGGGAGTTTGGGATCGAAGAAGGCAAACCTGTGATGGAGGGGGGAAGAGGCCGAGAGGGAGGGAGACTCGCAAGGGCGTCCGATTCAGTTTTGGTGTGGGCGTCAAGAATGGGCGTCAAGAATGGGATCGGGACCCGCCCGCAGAGGACGACAGAAACGGAGGGTGGACAATATAAAGGCGACAAAGGAACCGCCTCTCACCAAATAGATTGGGTATCCAGAACCGAACGAGATCCACGGTTCCGGGTCTCTATCTAACGGTTTCTCCTCTTGCTCGTCGATACTCGACAAACAAGGGATTCGGATCGAAGAAGATCCACGAGATGACCGCCTTCTCGCTGAGAACATGAAATCGGAGACGGATCATTACCTGATCCGATTTTATGATTGGATTCGGTTCTCAGCGGAATCGACATCCGGAAGTAGTCAATACGGCAACGCGATGGCGTGAGTATTCAGAAATCAAGATGTAATTATTTTGTATCCAATGATTCAGATGAAGTGCCTTTGAATTATATGCTTACGAAAGTTTCTTGACCGCCTTCTTTTCACCTCTCCTCCTCTTCTTCATTCCTCCGGCAGCCGGCAGCCGGCAGCCCGATAGGCTTGCCGTCCCGGCGAGGTCCGGCGATGGCAAGGGTGTGGCTCTCTCCTTGCCCTCCACCATCATTAGCTAGACAGTTTGGTTCCCGTGATCGGAAAGTAGCCGCCGGCAGGCTGCCGGCGATAGTGGGGAGTAGAGGTGGTGTAAGAAAGGAAAAAGTTCAACCAAGGTCATTCTATCTGATTTCAAATGAGCGGCTCTAGTTTGATGACTGACGACTCTAAAGTCACCATTAAATATATGAAAATTGAACGATGAAGCTGACTCTCTAATTTTTCATTATCATTCAGCTATTTAGATAGAGCCATTTGATGCAAAATAACCACCACCAACAAAAATGAACGGGGAAACAATCAATTCAAACTGCTCGAAGTGATAAACCCATGGGCTTTTTTATCAAGAAGAAAAACAACTGGATTCAATTGCCCAAGTGAGTAGAAGTCACATGACTCGCTTCCGCCGGAAAGTTGGTCCTCTTTTTTTTTTTTTTTTACAATTGTCCAGCTCACTCTTTGATCATTGAGTTCTTGAAACATATCCTATATATTAAATTACATGTCAAAAATATATTAATGTTCTTGTTTCATAAAACATAGTGTGATGATATTGAACGTTTGATTCCTCCATCTTGAAACAATATTTCTTATAATCATATCGGTATCACGTTTTCTAAAGAAAAAAAAAAACAGTATAAACAAACACTGGTGTTGAAGCAAAAATGGTAAGGGAATTCATTTTAGGGTGTTCTAGATTACTTCATATTTGAAATTCAAGGTGATCTAATATCTTTACTACCGTATAAACAAACACTGGATTTTATCACTATGTGAAAAAAGAAGATTTGAAAGTTTGTGGCTGAAACCTTGTATTTTAGATTGGATGCAAGAGGGGGTTTGATCTTAAATCCACAGATCTAAGGTTCGCAATAATCTCAAGACACCTTGTATCTCAAATTCAATCCATCAATTGCCCCTAGGATTCTGGTGATTTTAGATCCTTGATTTCTAATGGGGAATTTGAAATCCTGTTTTTGAAAGATGCTGTCATAGATTTGTAAGCTTTGCGTCTTGACATCCATACGTCTCAAGTAAAGAGGTGCATTTCTAATGTCATATTTTTTATCATGGTTAACTTGAAGACTTAGCAATGTTATATTTTAACTTATTACAACTTTTAGACATGCAGTTGTAATTTTTAAGGCGCAAAACACACTAAGGTGCTAAGTTTCAATCAATATATACAAGAAAGATCAATGTTTATTGTAAAAGCAAGAAAACTGAGACGCCATTCTAAGCTAAACAAATTCAAAACGTTTTTTTGCATCTTTTTGTGATCTAATGAACCATGGTTGGGTGAGACACATGTCTCAAAGTGGCAGTTTGTGAGAAAGTCATACACATAACCCGAGGGCTGTTGGCGCACGACAAATGGACGGTCGGCAGCTGGCCGCCTCGAATTCAAGGGCACCACACTCCTTGAGCCAACCGGCGAAAGCGAACAACATTGGTTGATGTAACATAAGTCACTGGGGGTGGGGCTTCGTCTTTCACTCGGGCGCTCGGATTTCCTCCTCCTTAAGTAAGGAAAAACTTAACCGTTTGATTGCAAACACAACACTCACTACTTAGAGCCTAAAACCTATATGAACATTAAAGAATCTATATGAACATTAGATTGTATTTGGATGTGACCTAACATGAGATTTTATCACTTCTTTTGGTTTTATCTCGATTATGAACTTGGGTCTCATGTGGTTAGATGTCTCATATGATTCTTAATTTGCCTCCCACCAACCGCAACTATAGCCTTACTCTACACTAATGTACGAAGCCCACAACTAATAATTGAACTTGAAATTGCTTGTCACATGAATGGATGAATGAATGATCATTGTTAGGAAAAATAACAAGACGCCCCTTAACTTTTAAACAAATCACAAATAACGGTCATTTAAGCAAAAGGCACTTCATTTGGAGAAACATTAAAGTAAAGGAATGTCTTACAAATTACCTCTCGTAGACTTAATTATTTTCAAAGAGGAGATGCTCAAGAAGAGATAATTTTGATTAATAAAAAGGCAGTTTTATAAATTACTCCTCCACTCAAGTGTTCTTGATTTTTTTCTAAACAGTGATTCGTTAGTTGCCTAAGAATCAAGTGATGCTTCTCTTTATTTTTTTTCTTAAAGTTAGGAACCATAGGAATTTTTTTTTTTTAAGTATGAATAAAGTTAATTGATCGCTATAAAATTGCTAATTGTTCATGTTCGGCGAGTGGGTCATTGCTTTCAGCAAAAGGTCTTCGTGCCTGGACAAATAAGTTGCCGTAAAAGACTTTTTGATAAAACAATAAGGCATCTTTTGTAATACCTTTAATAAATGAGTGGGACTCTCTACCTACCTAGTTGAGCAAACTTTAATACAAACCTACTATAGATATATTGTCAAAAAAAAAATTTAAAAATTACAATAAATTCATATTATCGTTTAATAGAATATCACAAAAGATTCGTGACTGTGTCGTCCTCTAAAAACATAACTATAGTAGTTAGAAGCTATGTTCGTAAAATTTATTAGACATTGAGAGGTGTTTGGTAACAAAAATGTTGTTGTATTATCAGTAACATGGCGTTGTTTCGATATATGTTAGCAAAATATGTATAATACATAAAAAAAGTTTAAATCGGTTAAAATTGTAAAAAAATGTTTTGTATTTTTCCATGAGTGATTTATTAATATAACACTCTCATCCACTGAACCAAGTGTCAAAATACCTTTTTTAGTTTCATGATTTTTGTTTTCAATAGTGTTTCTTACACTGAGAATTTTAAAGAAGAAACGGAAAAGAAGATGATAAGAAAGCGTCTCTTTATCGAAAAGTGTGCGACCGTCCCTCTCTCTGGTCAGAAATCAATTTGCATTTGACGCGTTGAGTTTTGGGAGCAAGTCGGGGCAGTGGGCAGGAGCCACGTGTACTCTTTGCGAATAAAGAACTTTCGGGAGAAGAACAAACAGGAAGACTCTTTCTTCTCCACGCCGCATCACGCCACGCGTCAGCACGCCACATGTCTTCTCCTTGACCGTATTACGCACGATCCACCCGGACGCCACCCCCCTCTCTCCTTTTCCTTCTTCCTCCTCCTCCTTCCTTCGACGGAACCGTCGTTTCGATTTCGAGTTTCTCTCTCTTTCTATCTTGTTCTTGTTCTCCTTTTGAGTGCATGGTACCTTTACGGCGGACTAGCAGGGTTACTCCGGCGAGTTGTCTCGTGCACAGTGTGCAATGCCGTGAAAGAACGCAGAAGGCGAAGGAATTTCGAGTTGGTGGTGGCGGTGGTAGTTTCTTTCTTTCTTTTGTTTACCGTTTTTAGTGTCGGGAAACGGAGTCGGGTTTTAGATGGCGGACAGCCCGGTGTTGCCTTCTCCTTCATTATCGCCGTCGTCATCGACGTCGCCGGAGTCGCTCATTCTGACCTCAGGCGCAACTGTCCGCGTCAATGCCCTACTTTCCCTGCGGTCTCTGCGGACCCTGCTCGCCTTCCTGAACGCTGTTCTCCTGTTCCTTCTCGTGCCATTCCTGCCGCGGAGCCGGCGTTCGTCGTCGGCGATGGAGAGGCCCAAGGACGAGAGGAAGCAGAGACACGAGGCCATCGTTGGGACCGGTGGCGGAGCGGTGCCGGCTGTTCGGGTTCCGGCCGCACTGGTTCCGCGCAGGCTCGCGGCGGCAGTGTCGCTCGAAGGAGAGGTTTCCAGCAGGCGGGCGCTGGCGATCAGGAACGTGAGGGACGATGAAAGCTCGGAGAGTATCCGGGAGTTCAGCTTGTTCGCCACCGGTAGGGGCGAAACTTTGTTCACGCAGTCGTGGACGCCGGCCTTTGCTAAGACGAGGTGAGGGTTCTTTCGGAAACATTATGAACGAGTTAGAAATGGGGAGGTAGCGCACTAGCTCTTATATTTCCCATGGCTTGGATTCTACGTGTGTGTGTGGTTGTTGTGGGGGCGGGGAGGAGGGGAGGGATGGAGAGGAGAGAAAGAGGTTGCTCTGGCTTGATTTTTTCAGCTCCAGCATGATATTTTTTTTACTTGGTGTCTCACCTCACATTCTGACACGTTTGGTTCTTCGTATAGATAAAGAACGCGATCACGAAACCAAGTAAATGAATTGTTCCTTCCCAGTCTTTTTCTTTTTTGTTTTCCGTTGAGAAGTTTAAAAGTATAACAATTCCTGGGCCTACTTCATCTCTCACTTTTCCCTTTCTTTGTTTGTTGACAATCTATGCGATGATCATGATGACCATCGATCCGAAGAAAAATCAATATGTGTTTCAGTTCACCCTCTGTCTATTTGTTGAGATGGTTGGGCTCTGTAGGGTGATTTATGCAGGGAATGGTGCTCATGAAGATCGTTCACTTCACTGAAGCTCCATGAGTAAATCGCACACAAGTTGAATTATATTATTGAACTATTCCTTTTCCATGATAAATTCATGATTGAACCTACTACTGGTTTATAAATTGATTAGATGAGGGATGTCTCATTCATTTTAGGGATCCAAATTAACTGTTTTTACCTTTACTATTTTTTCTGAATTTTGAGCTTGCCAGCCTTCATGTACCTTTTTCTATTGAACAGTTTGTTGGATGAGGTTGTGAAAGAAAATTGAGGACATCCAAGAGGAGTATTATTTTTAGGGTTTTGGTGGGGGGGTGGGGGGTGGGGGGTGGGGTTGTGGGTAGCCTTATAAGTTATAATGAAGTCTTAACCATCAAGACAAACTTGGTTGGCACCATTTTCTGTTTAAGATTCACGTCTAAGTTCTTTGATATCTAGCGCTTCATTATTTCATTTTCAATAAAGAACCACACCAGCAGTTCATTCCTTCCACACCATATGAAACACATCTCTTGGAACAGGCTCTCAAAGTTCACCGAACCCAAGGGTTGTTTCTGCAAATGCAAAAAAGGGCAGAGGTGGGGGCACAACCAGTCCCAGCGATCTCAAGAAGCAAATTTTCTAGTTCACATATTATTTTCTTTTTTTTTTTATTTATAGAAAATATTTTATACCGATGCATGCTTTCTTTTTTTCCTGGGGCAGCCTGGATGTTCATGCAAGGCCCACGGTCTATTATGCCTGCCCAGTTACGGACTCATTCTGCGCACCAAAATGTGCAATCCTCTGAATATGAGAAATTCAAGTCATGAAATGAAATGGGCTTCATATGCTGAAAGGGTGGGCCTGTTTTCCTCAGATGATCTTCTCTGTGCCATGAAACAGATGCTGCAATCTAATGATCTCACATGCCAGGCCAACTGATCTCATGTAGATTTTTCTTCTAAGTTCTATACGTCATCTTCTGTAAATGGTGAAAAAGACTTGTTTGTTTCCATAGCTCATCTTGTAAAACCCTTAATTGAAATTAAGGGGTTGATCATCATGCTTACAAGATCATATATAATCTGTTTCTTGCCTACTTAAACATCTTTAGGTTGCTAGTCTTCCTTATGAATTTTCTGCTTATTGTGTTTCCTATTGAACTTGCTACTTGGGTTGTCTCTCTTTGTTTTTAGTTTGATGGGCAAACACTAGTGTGCGTCCTGTAATATAGACTAATTTACTTGTGATGTACAGATGCACATAGACAGTAATGACATATCGCCTGTTGCATGGGGTTCATACATATGCATTCTGTGACTTTAACCCTTTCTTTAGCTCATTGCCTTTTGGTCTTCCTGGAATGGAATTTTTTTTAGATATGTGATTTACCTAAACAGTCAGATCTTAGAAAGCTGCACATAGGATCTTCTAATTGATGTGCATTAGTTACATAGCCCAAATCTGAGAGATCAGTTACGTATACTAGTTCAAGTCTCTTGTGATGAAACAAGACAAATTTCATAGTCATTCTAGATTTTACTGTATGAAGGGCTTATGTTCTTTCTTGTTTTCCTCAGGGCCTTGGTCATTATCCTACATGGCCTTAACGAGCACAGGTGGATATTTTCTTCTTTCTGCTACTAAGTTTTGCTGCCTACAATATTATTTAAGCATGTACTCTAGCCTGATTGTCGATGTGGCTTAACAGTGGCAGGTATAGCTCCTTTGCGAAAAAGTTGAATAACAATGGCTACAAAGTTTATGGTATGGACTGGACAGGTATATTGGCAGCCATCATGTTTATTGTTTGTGCATATTAGTATTTTTTTAACATAGATTACACTTGCATTGTACCTTGGAATTGAATCCAAGGTACTGCTGTGCTTCTACTTCAT
Source organism: Nymphaea thermarum (assembly GCA_011799765.1). Lineage (NCBI taxonomy): Eukaryota > Viridiplantae > Streptophyta > Magnoliopsida > Nymphaeales > Nymphaeaceae > Nymphaea > Nymphaea thermarum. The sequence goes on from JAANDH010000038.1 coordinate 882,587, forward strand.
AGATTGGTGAACTTTATGCAAGTGCAACTTCAGTTATGCAGGAAATAATTGTCCCATAGAAGTTTTTAGCATTTTACCCCTTGTTTCTTGTGATCATTGCATTTAAATGCTAAGCATGAACTCCGAGCTAAATTTTGCATCAGACAGCTTTTAGATTGCACGGGTGAAGGAACTCTTTCTAGCAGAGAGATATCAAGCATGGATTCAGCCTAGTGTATGGCATTCTGCCATCCCTGAGCTATTGAGCAAAAATTAAAGAAAATTAATTTGGCAGGATAAAGGTGGAGATGGCTTCATTGGGTAGTGCGAGATTTACATTGGCTGTACCGATCGGTTTGACTTGATTACTGCTGTCAACAATAGCAGCAGTCATCATGTGGGGGAAAGGCAGTGCTTCAGTTGACTGGTACCTTGGTCTCTATTTGGTTAGGGCATTGGGTTCATGAATGGATTTGTTTTAACTTTTAACCTTGGAGAATTTGATCTGGAATCTGGATAAATCAAGTTAAGATTCACAAGCATGTTTACCCAAATGTCATGCAAAAGGTGCCTTGAAGCTGTTTGTTGCGGGCGCTTAGACTTCCTTGAGGATGCCTCGGAGATGCGTGCTAACATTAAGTGCCACGAGGAAAATGAACCGTCCTCACTGGGGAATTGTCACTTGACCATAGGGCGAATCCTCTAGAATGTCTTTGACAGATGATCCGACCGCAGCTTCGTCGAATCCTGATTGTTCCCAGCAGGATGTCGGTGAAGTGCACAGTGCCCGGCCACTTGGCTTGGTACATAGCACATTTGGTACTATTATGTGGGATTGATAGACTGAGTTGGTTCCCATGTTATGGAATATTTTATATACCAAATTTGGAAGAAAACCTGCCTGGTTCACTTACGCTTACCTACTACAACATGTTTGATAGATTGTGTGTAACATAGTGGGATTTCTTTTTTTTTTTGCTTGCATTTTTAAGTGGCCAGTGGTTCAATTACTCATTGTTTAACGCTTTTTCTGTGACTAACTTTAAGTCATAGTCACAAATAATGCCTTGGAGTTTTGAACGACGAGGTTTTTTTCAGGTATAATACGACAAACTTGAAAAATATGGGAAAAAATGATATTTTTTTTTTAAATTAAAAAAATCCTAAAAAAATTCTTAAAAATTAGGAAAAAGTAAAATAAATGAGAAACTAATAAGACAACAAGAATAAGAATCGAACTAATGCATAAATCGGACTCGAACTAATGCACAACTAACATCAAGTTTATAGCCCTCATGGCTTTACAACTATAAAGTAGAAAACTGACAGACATGCAAATTGAAACAAAAACTTGAAATTTGAAACTAATCGATTGAAAACAAAAAACTAGAAACTAACAAACATAAACAAAAAGTAGAAACCAACAAACACATTACGTACCTCAAAATGTCCAACGCACATATGCAAATGGTTTGAAAAGCTAATGGAAATCCTACTTGAGCACGTGAGCGTGGTCAGATGTAGCTGTCGTAGGTCTGCAAGGTGCCGGAAGATGGACTGGGTGCCGGAAGATGCACCAATCCGTTGGAGGTTTAGTGTTGCTGAGACACAAAAGAAGAGGCGCCGGTCTGCTCCGCTGGTGAGTTTGATGTTGGAAACCTCGCCGGAAATCGCAATCGCCTGGATTTAAAGTTCCCAAATCTGAAAACCCTAAACCCTAAAAGTTCATTGGCACCCCCTTTGTTGAAATCTTTTTAAATTCACCCCCTTTGTCGAAATGTTTTTAAGTTATACGTTTTATTCATTTTTTACCCAAACTATCATTTAAAATTTTCCAAAATTACAGTTGATGCCACTGCCGAAATAAAAAACGTTTTGTCAAAGAACGTGAAAAAACACAGTTTTTTTGTTTTTCTGTTTTTTGAAAAAATGTTGTTTTCCTGTTTTATTTGGCATTTATTTTTCTCGCGTTTTTTTTTTGAAAATAACGCTTTTTCTGTGACTAACTTTAAACAAGCTGGCTCAGGATCGGATGAAGCTTGTGGTGGCTTGTCTCAGGTCCTGGCGAGCACCAGTAGGTATGGCCAGCTTGAATACCAGGCATGCTGCTTGCTTTTGCTCAATAATAAAAAGTAATGTTAAAATACTTTGAAATTTGAATGCACCCAGGGGCGGAGGGAGGGGGGGGGGGGCTGGCCTAGGCCATGGCCCCACCCTAATAAATGAAAAAAAAATATATGTAATGTAAAAATTGATTTTTTTTTTGCCCTCTATGTATTTTTTAAATGTAACTTCAGTTTGGCCCTACCCAAATCCAACCTACAAAACTCAGTTCCCATTTGGCCCGCCCTTACAACAAATCCTGGCTCCGCCCCTGAATGCACCCTATTCTAGGACTTCTCCTCCTTTTTTCTTTTCCTTTTCATTTTTGACTTTCCTAATCTTGGTTATTGTTTTTCCCATATGCCAATGCAAACATATACATCTCCTTGTTCTTTTTTGTCCCTGTCAATGTTTGCTATTCATAGAAGGTGTTTGGGTGAGATAGAAAATGATTTCTCTAAGAGATCTCCAGTTTTCCACTTGATCGTTTTTAAAAGGTGTGTAGACATAGGCAATTTCATTACCAAGCTTTGAATAAGCCAAAACCTTTATAGCTCAGGCTTAATTGAGCTGAGGGGAGATTATAGGCCTGCCTTTTTTAGCTGATATAACTGAGATAGATGACCTTCCTATACTTAACTGTTTAGTTTACTTTTATATAAGGTGCATTAAAGCAAGGTTCTGGTCATATTTCTCATTTATATTCAATCAAATTTTATTTTCTAGGGCATGGTGGGAGCGATGGCTTGCATGGTTATGTTCCATCACTTGATAATGCAGTCAATGATTTGGTATGTCTGTAATTTCTACCACAGCAATTTGATGTTTATGGTGTTCACAAACTTTAGTTTCTTGCGTGCTTGATGTATTCCCAGAAAGCATTTCTGGTGAAGGTAGTTGTGGACAACCCAGGCCTTCCTTGCTTTCTCTTTGGTCATTCGACTGGTGCTTCCATCATTCTGAAGGTAAGCTTCCTTAAGAAAACAATTTATACGGCATCTTGGTACAGATTGAAAGGTTGAAGTTTGAATGGTTTCATTTTCCTTTTCACTCACTAATTCAAAAAGTTGCTGTTTGCAACAAGCATTATGAAGGCAGTTCTAGATCCAAAAGTGGAGAATGTTGTTGAAGGAATCGTACTAACGTCTCCTGCTGTACGAGTCCAACCATCCCATCCGATTTATGGTGTAAGCACTTGATTATGCATATATATGCACTTCCTTTGGAGCTTTGAAGGCATATCAGCATGGACAGTCCTTTATGTTTCTGCGGACCACATGGCTGCACCTATAGTTCATCACCAAAAGGAGGGGACCTTGATCCCCTGGTGTTCAATAGGAAACCAAAAAAAGCCATATTCATACACATCTGTTCGTGGACTTAATGTTATTGCTTAACACCATTGCCTTCGCTTCTTGAGTTGCTTACTTTGTCTTCCTTATCAACCTCAGGTAATTGCACCAATTCTTTCGTGCTTATTACCAAGGTATCAGATTGGTGGTGCAGACAAGAAAGGACAACCAGTTTCTCGTGACCCGGAAGCACTGATAGCAAAGTACTCTGATCCTTTGGTTTACACTGGTTCCATCAGAATTCGGACAGGGTGTGAAATACTCCGAGTAACATCATCCTTGCAAGAAAACTTAAAGAAAATCACTGTTCCATTTTTGGTTCTACATGGCTCTGCTGATACTTTGACAGATCCAGATGCATCTCGAGCTTTGTATGAGGAAGCATCCTCGGTAGATAAAACCATCAAACTTTATGAAGGCTTTCTGCATGATCTGCTGTTTGAACCTGAAAAAGACCTTATAATGAAAGACATTATTGATTGGCTCAACTCTAGGTTGTAGTTACTACTGCAGAGTTGGTGAAACTGGAGTGCAGTCGGCAGGTTGCTGGTGTTTGCAACTGCCACTCTGCACGAGAACTCCAAACCCAGTAGCTGGTAGATGCTAACAGGAACTTTAGGTTGTAGCATTGAAGTGGTGTGCTGTTAATTTGCAGCCACGCTTTTCTTTTGCAGATTTTAACCAGTTAGTTTGGTGGTACTGAGGTAAACTTCGCGCCTTGGCAGGCCTTTGAAACTTGACCATCTTATAGAGGGGCAGCAGTCAAGAAGATGGTGCTGCTGGGCAACTGTTAATCTTTTGGTGTAAAAGTAGGAACTGTATGTTTACTATTTAAATTGCTTTTGTGCTGCTATGCTTTACAAAACAAAACTTGCTTCAAGCTGACAAAGCGCTATGCTGCCACGCTGAAATATTAGCACAATTAAGCATGTGCCCTGCTTTCGGCTAGCTTGAGTTATGAGCACGGAAATCCTACTGGCTAGAATGAGGTTTGCTGTACCTAAGCAAAAAATCAATTGTTTTTGAAGCAATTACACCGTCGGGCCCGTCCGAATGTGGCTTTTTGCAGCTAGTAGTCGATGGGCATACCAGCTTCTGTAAGGACTACTGCAGTTGTTTTGGCAACGAGAATCTTTTCACATTTTGAAATTCTGCAAATCTTTTAGTACTTTGTTTTGTGGTTGTTGGTCTCGAGACCGAGAGTAGTGCTCGCTTTAAATTGCTTCTAGTGCCCATAGAGGTAACTTCATTTGTTTAATCAATTCGAGATTGAGTTGAGAATGTATAAAAAAGAGACGGTTGTGAAAGAAAGGCCCAGCATTTTTCTTGCAAGCGGCATCTGTTTCTGCCAATCTGCGGTTGCACCTGGTTAGAGCTCAGCTTATGTCGCGACGACAAGACAACCACAACTTTGAAACAGAGAACACATGGGACCAGGCAGCGTTGGCTCCTCGTCAAGCCAAAAGTACAACTTTGGTAAAGGAAGTTGGATGAGGTTGTTAAGAGGTAGAGACGAGATTTTGCCTCCTTCGTTGTTGAGGGTTTCATCGTGGAGTAATCTATCCAACCTAATTAGCAGAAGCATTCATGCTCAGATTCCCTGAGTTTTGCCTTGGCTAAAACGCAGCCCTAACAGATTATGCCAATAAAGATCTACTTTGGGTGTGGAACTCTTGATGTTCTTTAACTTGAACGTTTCCAGTCACAAACCAAGCCACGTGAACAGGCCACTACAGTTTTTATTTTCCTTTTCTGGTCTTACCATTGTACTTTAGATGGACAATTAACTTGAACACAAATGCCAAGTCCTTTTAGGGGTTGTTTGGCAATAGTATTGCTACTGTCTCATAAATGCGTCCCAAAAAATAAGGCAGATTCATGTAATACGTTGTTATAATGTTCCATGAATCTTGCCTCCTGTGACACATCTATAGGATAGTAACAGTATGTTACTGTTACCAAATGACCTCTTAGTTACTTTTGGGTGTCCTTATACTTTTTCATGGACTGTTGTCTTGGACAGTTCTTCCGTCGAAAGTGCTTGCACGTCATGACCGGCATTCTCATATTAAAATACGTACCAGTGGCGTGTGCTGGGTCCCCCGAATATGCAGATCAACACAAGAAATCATATACATATACACATACATGCATATATTCAAATATACATACATATGGTATACACACATATATGTACATACAGACGGTCCAAAGCCAAAGGTTGAAGATCAGAATTCACTTAGCTCTTCATTTCTGCTGATCTAAGGCATTCAAGAGCAATCCACATGAGAGCAATGACCTGACTGTGCTGCTTAATTTCCTCTGAGTGGAGCAGGAGATTGTGTTTCATTTTGCAGTTGGTGATGCTACAGTGTCTTGCCGGGTGAGATCAACTGGGCTTATAATGATCCAAGTTGCATTAGCATACAAAAGAAACGACCGAAACATTATATTCAAAGCCAATCTATTAATTTATGTTGCATAATTGCCAATCATTGATACATCCATCGATGACAAGCCGAGTCGGACGAAGGTTCTGGATTGCTTAAAATCTATATTATCTATCCAAAAAAGTGATCTTGGCTGTTTAACAATTAGACATGTATATATATATATATATATATATATATATATATGATGAATACCTTCTTTTTATCTTTTGGAAATTATCAAGGGTAGGAAAACGCAGGGAAGTTGGATCTCGTAACTTCTACATGAAGCAAGTACCACAAACATCATTCAAATAAATATATAAATAAGGCATAAGGAAGCTGAACCGTCAATAAATGCACATGGCACTTATAGTAATGAAGAACTCTGTTTTCTTATGAATGGATCTTTTTATTTGTAAAGAAGGCAAAGGAAAATGATATCATCGGCATGATCTTCCCAAAGCCAGCAAATGCAGAAGGGGGAGCTGACTGTCTCTCTCTGTATCATGATAAACCTTGTGGGCATTCTATTTTATATTATCGGGAGGCATTTTAAATCTTTGTTGCAGTGGAAGCCTGAGGAGAGCTTTTCAGTGCGATTGGTTTTGTGGTTTGGTATGATTATCATTTGAACATTTGAAACCAATAAAAAATTTCCCAATAGTACAAAGAAACATGGCTGTCATCCAAATCTTTAACTTGTCATGTTCATGGGCAACAGTAAACTTTGCAGATGAATTGAGAGGAAAATAAAACTATATATTAAGTTCAAGAATCAACCATGAAAAGGTATATTTTTATTTCAAGTGTTGGCTCATTAATGATCCATTTCTGATCACTTGTATTTAAACATAGTGAGATGTAAATTAAACAAAATCTTTCCATACATCCATGATAAAATACATACGACAAACATCAATTATTTCAGCCAGATGAACTAAAAAGGAAGCGTCCATGATCAGTTGTGAATCAATCAACCGAGTCCCCCGTGGATTTGATATCACACATCCTTCACCAGGAACAAGAGAAACAGCAATAATAGAAAAAGAGTTTCACTTTCCATAATAGAACTGAGCCTTTACATTCATCCTTGGCCGTACCTCCATCACTTTCACTCCCATGCACGCGCAGCTTACACACATAGAGATGCATATGTGCACACAAGCACATGCACACACACACACACACACATCCATGCTTGATCCTGCTCGATGACTGAGACTGTGCAATATCATTACTTCTGCGAGCTATATGTATTGTATGAATCTTTTAATGGGACCATCTTAGCTTTTTTCAGTTCGGTTTCACTGTAGATGATGGCCAATAACGCACAAATACGGTCGGAAGAAAGCAACCAAATCGTTAGGTGGGTTTACTGTTACTATACGAGTGCAGTACGTCACAAATTTTCCTAAGGAAAGAAAGAAAGAAAACTACAATTCCAAGAAGATTAGGATTGTAATACTTTTCACTCGTGTCTGTATCTTGTGTATCAGTCTTTATTTATTACATTCTTTTTTTGTGGACATGATCTCCATATAAACCCACTGCATAGATGCGTTGCTTCACGACGCATTGAAATTATTAAGAAAGTTCATGTTATTGGATGACATCTAGATTTGCATTTCAATTTTTTTATGGCCTTCGATATCCCTTGCCCACTGGAAAGGACATGAAATTATTGACATAATTTATCTTATTACGTGACATGTGATTCTGAATCTAGAAAAGTATGGAGTACTCTAAAGAACATAAAATATTGTAGCAAAGTACTCAAAAATTAAAATTATTTGCACAAGCCTCCCAATAATTTTCATCTTTTGAGTCGGTGTAGTTAAGCTGGTTGGGCTTATGGGCCGGTGAAAGGCTGGTCTCCAGTTTGATTCTCATGGGTGTTATTCTTCTAAATTGTAAACCGTGGCAACTACTGCTATCGAGTTGAAGGTTGTAATCATATGTTCGTTTAGATCCCAAAGAAACCCTAAATCTTGGAGGCAAGAAGAAAAGAGAAAGAGCTTTGACATCTTCGGGCTATCTCCCTCTTCTACCAACCATAACATATCTTATGGTCTCTAAGATACGGCAACATTATGACGGCAACAGGATATGGTCGGAGTTTCACATGCTTGTCAAAGATTTCCACTATAATGTCAAGATTGTGTGCAGGCTAACGTCCAGTGATTTTTAGTTTTTGTCCTGTATCTAACGTCTTGTAAGTTGTTTTTCGAAAGAACTGAGTCAACCTTTGGGTATACTGTGTCTGTGTCTGAAGGATAGCAGTTTTTTGTTTCTTGCTATCCTTTCCTTTTTTGTATAGCTCATTTTGTTTTTAATAAAGGAAGGGGGCCGCATCCCCCAGCAAGCTGTTATTACGAGGGATCATGAGTTATAAACTAAAAATTACCAAAATGCCCTTAGTAGTTAGCTGGAAGATCCCGTTTCACCTTATAAAATTACGAAAATGGGGTTCCGTTAAAATGTAGGAACATAGAGTCTCCCCTTCTAATATTTAATCTTCTTAGTGGAGAAGACATAATTGATGAACAAATTAAGATGATGATCCGACCGCCATGAGTCACTGCTTGGACAAAACTTAGAGGCAACGAATATCATATACGGAGTAGTGATATTCATACGAGAGAATTCGTTGTTGAGGGCTCAACAAAATCAGTCTTCCCCTTAATTGATGATAAGGTGGATGTAAATATTGACAAGAAAGAATATTCACATGACAAGAAGATCCTGCGGCTCGAAGTCAGACATGACACTGGATTGACAACCCATCTCATCTCAAGTTCCCTTCCTTGTTGATTGATTGATCTTATTTGTTTATTTATTTTTATATTGGCTTGTTTTTCATCACATGAAATCTGTGCAAGTTACCATGCTGGGGTTGAACACAACATAACGCAGAACGTTGCCACCTAACCAGGATAAAATATATTTTTTTTTTCCGTTCTGTTTGGTAATCAGAACAACTTATTACTATTTCATAAGTTTATGACATATTTATAAAACATTATAACACAAGTGTTTCATGAAACAATATTGACTATTGCTAAATAGGTAGTGTAACGCCTCATGTTGAGAGTTTATTTCAAAATTGAATTGAAGATTGTAAAACACTTTTTTTTTTTTTTTTTTTTTGAGAACTGATGGTGGGGGTTTGCCTCGGATTTTATTAACAAAAAATGGGGAGAGCCTTTACAACAAAAAAATGGGTTCAGGTTGAGAGCGATCCTAAACTTTACAAAATGTCATCACATGACCTTCAGTTTAGAGGAGGCCGATGCCAAACTTTACTGGAAATGGCCCTATCCACCCTTTTAAGCAAATGAAACACCTCAGGTGCTGTGTCATCTCTAATAAAAACCAGCTTGTTTTGTACACGACTAATGGAGTCACCCAAAACCTACTGTACAGAATCATCTCTGAAGCACTTGCAGCAGCAGCTAATGAAACTCCCATTGTTACAAATTACCTTAATGATGCCATCAAGCCTGTTGATTTTTTGAACTGCTAGTAGGCAGTGCGGGAGGAGGCTTCCTTCATCAGTAGCTCTACTTCCATCATTCCAGCAAGCGATGCCAAAAATAAAACACCCATTGCTCTCTCTCACTAATGCTGACACATCCATGTTGTCCTTGTTAAGATGCACTGCAATGATAAAGGGGATTGCTAAGTGATAAGTTATCATGGTTTTTAACATTTTTTCGACCGGAACCGAAGCTACTAAGGCTGGTTGAGTTTCATCAAGTCGGGAGATCAAGTGTGCTTATGTTTTTTTTTTTCATTTCCTTGGGACATTTTTTCATTTCGGCCATCCAAATATGCACATGGCCGAATACATAACCGATTGTGATTTAATGAGCTTAGTGTGGACTAAGACGGTGGCCAATTAGACAAGCGACTAACAATGATCTTTGAGAGAATTAGGGGCGGAGCCAAGGGGGCTCACATGGGCCCTGTCCCCACCTCAAATTTTTTTTAAAAAAAGTTTACATGAAAATTTTAGAAAATTTCAGTTGTCTTATATAAAATTTTTGAAAAATGATATTTCGGTTCATGTCAAAATTTAAAAACTTTAATTCGACTCTCATGAAAAGTCTTTGACTCCGCTCTTGAGGAGAATCTATCCCAACCCAATGTTGCTCCACCACCTTATTCAGGGCCGCCCGAAACCACTTTGCACCCACTTTGCACCCACTTTGCACAACTCATCTCTACATCCCAAATGGCTTGGCCCACGACGACCGGAAATTAATCAACATCTCACAAATCTTCTTGGGTGATTGAGGTCGCAAAAACGGAAAAGGCAAATTAATTAGCAGCTGTTCCCGTATCTCAGGAGGGGAGGATTGGAGCAGATTATACGAATGGCCATTAGTTCTCGGCCGGCGCTTCTCAGGTTTGCCACAAACCTTCCAGAGCAAAACTCCATGGTGATGACGACGATGATGACGATGGTGGTGCACAGTTTGGAAAAATGGATCAAAACCTGTAAGAGAATCTCTAGAAAGGACGATAACAGGGGAAATCCAATACCATGATGATGATGATGGGGTTAGCGACGGCTCACAGCTACGAGTAACTATAGTTGACGATGGTGATATACATGTGCAGAGCAGAATGCGGCCACCATGGACTCTACCTGCAGCAGCTGAGTAGACGCGGCCCCAGTCAAGACACAAACAATACATACATGATTCTCATTTATCAAATAGAGACATAACCTCTATACACACACACACACACACACATGTGTGTGTGTGTGTGCGCGTGTAAGAAGACATTTAATGCGTTGACATACTATAATATAATATAGTACACCTACATCCAAAAATACCATGTTCAAGAGGTGTTGGCGAAAGCGAGTTTCTGCAGATGACTTGTGTTTGTGATACTGCTGCGATGATTGGAAGTATGGGGAAGCCTCGCCTAACTCGGTGCGACTTTGTAATAACTTTTGCCTAAAAGTTTTGAGCAGCAGTGTCAAGGATGCAGGGAGACAGAGCCTTGCCTGGCCCAGGGCGACCGACCAAGCCGCACCGGCCGATGTCTCTGACTTGGTCAACCAAACGAGGCATAATATTGATGTAGCCCTTTGACTTGGGGACAAAAAGGTTGGCGTGGTGGGGGTGGGTTTTGACTGGCTCAGTCTTGAATTTGATTATCGTGAATCCTTTTTGTTTGCTTAATTTGGTCAAGGCAAAGGAATAACTGAACAACTTAGATGGTGGAAGATGAACAAACAACGGGTTTGTCACTTCCCCCGAAATTCAAACTTCTCTTGGAACTCATCAGCTTTTTGACTTGTTCCCCCGAAATTCAAACTTCTCTTGGAACTCATCAGCTTTTTGACTTGTGGGTTGCGCATTAACCCCGAAGGGCTGGTAGGCGGCTGATCTCTATTTTGAACTCCCATGACAACATATTTCTTGACTACAAAAAAAAAAAAAGGGAGAATCGGAAGAATCTCTGAACTCGAGGAGCAAAAGAAAAGAAAGGAGGAGGCAGCTTCGACCTTTGATAAGGCAGTAAAGTTTTCTCCGGCGAACCCGAAGTTAGGTCAGAGTACCACATCTCCTATCCGTGACAAATGACAACCCATAAAAGCATGGGCAGGTACATGTGGAAATATAATATGCATGGAATGACTTTATTATTAGTACTATAGCCAAAGTTGGGTAGATAAGTTTAGCCAAAGAGAGAGAGAACTGTTGCTCCTTGTTTCAAATTTAATCAAAGTAAGAACATTTCAAAGACCAGGATATTGAAATTGCATCATAATCCCATCTTCAATTACTTGATCAAAATTGAATCAACTCATGCTTGATGAGCTGCATGCATCGTTTACGACTGAGGTGGACTCAACCCAAATCCATCGTCTTGTGGCTGTGTCTGGGTTTGACTTTGCAAACCCAGTCAAACCTCTTGGAAATTAAGACCACAAAGTTCCACCAGCCTGAAGAGTTGAAAACATGGACATGACAAGCAGCAGAAACTAGAAAACGATGTTAATCTTGTAGATAGATGGAAGCAACTTGATTCTTTGTCAAAATTAGAGGTTAGGCAAATAAATGATATCGACAAAACCGATCACACGGATTCCATGTGCAATTCAACGGAATATAACAAGCCACCCATTGTTTTGTTGTTATCTTAAGAAGCCTCAAGTCAAAACTTTAAACTTTGTCTCTAATCTGGTTAGTTAGTAGAGATGATATTTTCATATTGTTTGGCTCAGGATTAGGATAGTCTTCGTCTTTCTGGCTTTAATATAATATTGCCACTAGACCTAATTACTTAAATAATGGAATTTTGAACAGATGCAGAGGAGATTCAATAATGTTAGCTTGTCAGCTGCATCTGATGTTGAATTGTTGATAGTGAAATTTGAGGTTTGAAAAATCTTTGGTGTATCAAGATCTTGAAGATAAAAGCCTTCCGATTATTGACAGAAAGGTGATCAACTGTGGATTATTAAATGCGTAACAACAACCGCCGACCTGTTGCGCCAATTAGAGTTAGGGTTTGCCTAATAAACTTATGACCTGCGCTAAAAAAAGTGAGATCTAATCTATTGGACCGTCACGAATGTGTAGAATAGAAAAGTCCTAAATGTGTGCATTTTGTCGCGACTCTGGCCATCCAGCTGGTATGATAAGTTTTCTTTCTTCCTTTCTTTTTTGTTGACATTTCGAGTAAACTTTATGTCCTATGTCTTTTGCTGCTTCAAGAAGTACACTCTGTTTTTCACATGGGTAAGTAGAAGGTAAACAATTCACTGCTTCGAAAAAGCTTGAAAACTTTCCATTCTTTTTACCTATGACTTCTTGAGCTCCGTCAAAACCTGGGTGGTGTACGGTATTCCTATCAATTAGAGTATCTGTTTACGATTCAGTGAAGTACCATCCTTGTGAATTAAAATAACGACACACTTTTTACGTGCCTACCTACCCGACCAGCTATGCTACATCCCTTGAAGGAGGAAGTACGCCAAACTTTGGCTTGCAAAAAGAAGTGCCTAAAATTTCAAATAGAATATCAACTTAAATTTTCTTATAAAAGTCCAACTAGTAGTTAGATTAATACAAAAGCAAGATTCAATGTCCAAAGATTTGCAATTATAGAAAAGAAAGGCCGAATATTTTTTTTACCATGTAGGTCCACAACCGTTCAAATTTTAAAGTATTTCACTTTGGCGTCCAACGTTGTCAGGCAATTCTCCAACAACCGCCTCAACTTAACAACTAAATTAGATTGTAACCTTTGAATTTATCTTCTTTTCATTAAATGTTGAATAGTAAATTAGTATTTAATGGAAGGAAAGCTATTCGGATCGTTCTATTATATATATATATATATATATATATATATATATATATATATATATATATATATATATAGAGAGAGAGAGAGAGAGAGAGAGAGAGAGAGAGAGAGAGAGAGAGATTAATGCCGGCCAGTCGTCCAGTACGCTCTCTAGTATCTTCTCCGCGGAATTATTCGGGAGGCGACGGCAACGGCCCGTTCGTCATCGTCAACGTCATGACTTCTCCCCTGCCGTCCCCTAATTGGGCGAGCCCACATCTTTTGTGTGCGACAATATCCAAAGGCACCTCTTCTCTCTCTTTCTCTTTCTTTTAATAGGCAGCATATGCGTGCGGGATAAACGTTCAGCAAGCTGCGAAAGCAAATGGGTACCTCTCCCCTTCTCTTCTCCCATGGAAGATGGCAGATGATTCCTTAACCATCTGCTTGTCGAATCGCATATGTTCTATACCTGATCATCACGGGCTTTCAGTGATCCCAACATGGTGGAAATCAATATTCATATCCGATCGGTCGAGTTTCATGAGATGTGGCTCCGGTTGGTGGCCAACAGGCTTCTTCCAAAGAAATTCGGAAGCCAAAAGTTTTTATCTGATGATCATGCGGACGAAGATCAGGACGGGGAAACGGACGGTGAGGTGGGGACTCTCAAACAACGCCCGGCTTCTCGAAGCCTGCTCTTTCCGGTTATGTCGGAGACCATCACCATAGATCGTCTGTTCACTGAAGAATACAGGTGAGTTCATCTTTTAGATATTGGATGCTTCAAACTTTAAGATACATGTGATATTATAACCTTCAGCTTCTCTCTCTTTCTACTCTACTTGTTTTCGTTATTTGGTATCCAAATAATATATTTCTTTTGCCTACTTTTCATCATGCAGCAGATTGCACTTTGTAGCATTAAGTTGCTAAACTTATAGGGGCCATATGTAAAACTACTAAAGTTGGTATCTCTTTATTCTTAAATTTCATGGATGTGATAATCGCAAATATTAGTATTTCCTAGAGCAAAAGGAACCAGCCAGTAACTTTACATGTAAGATCCTCTTCTTGTGTGCGTAGAGAGAGAGAGAGAGAGAGAGAGAGAGAGAGGCACTGATGCTTGTCTCTGTTGAATTTAAGGGTTTTCGTGAGCACATGGAATGTTGGAGGGATTCCTCCTCCGGAAGATCTAAATCTTGAAGACTGGCTCAATACAGGCAGTAAATCCTATGATATCTACATTCTAGGGTAAGTAGCATTCAATTTCTTTTTTCTTCTCTCGAATGAAAAGAATCAAGTAAAAAACCAAGCTAGTTTTCCACAACATTTCATTAATCAATCATTTATTTTGAGTGATTCCTTCCATTAAATGGTTTGCTCTTCCTTGTCTTTTTCCTGGATTGTTTCACCCGAGTAGGTTCCAAGAAGTAGTCCCGCTCAATGCTGGCAACGTTCTAGGTTCAGAGAATCCAAGCATTTGCACGAAATGGAACAGTTTGATAAGGACAGCACTCAACAGAAACGACTATTCATCAAATAGGGCGTCTCCCCAAGAGCAGAAGTCGTCTTCCCCGGGGGAGAGACAGAAGGTCTACCCTGTCAACAAGGAGCAGCAGCCGTTCGGCAGCATTAAATACAGCATGGAGAAAGAATTCGAAGGAAGAAGCATGAGGAGCAAGAAGGGGGAGTTCCAGTGCTTGATGAGCAAGCAGATGGTCGGAATCATGGTGACTGCGTGGGTGAGAAGGAGGCTCCGCAGACTCATCCGCCATCCCAGCGTCTCCTGCGTTGGTTGTGGGCTCATGGGTTGCTTAGGTAACAAGGTACTCTCTTCTCTCTCTCTCTCTCTCGATCTTCTTCGTTGCTTCTTTTTCAAGAAACTATGAAACAGGTGGGCCTAAACTGTTCCTTTCTTTCTAAAAGTTTGATTTGCTTTCAAGTTGCTTCTCGCGTTATGCATACCAACTGCTAATGAAGCAATATTTTGAGAACATTCGTTCCCTCCTTCTACTCTGTGCATGTGTTCTCTTATCCTTTCCTGTATTGATTCATTTACTTCCGATTATGCTTCTGAAATGTTATCGAGTACAGTAATATTGGCTTGCTGATCTCGAAGGCTTTAGTACTCATAATTTTCTTTTGGATTTCTCTATCTCTAACACATAAAAGGGATGAAAATTTGCAGGCAAATGTTATTGGAAATAAAACGTGCCTTCACTGAGCTGTTCAACACAATTTGTTTCTGTTTAACATGATTACAGTGAGTTGTGGATCCTCTGTGAGTTTAATTCGCTGATGCAAATGCCATTAAAGTTGACAATGATTTACAAAGCCTATAGTAAGGATCTGCACTGAATGCAAATTCGGAGCATGATATAATATAAGGAGCACAGTAATGTTACAGTTTTTTGCTACAGGAAATTTTAACTATGCTCCCTCTCTCTCACTTTCTCTAGTCAATGGTCTAGAAAGTTAGAAACAATCTTTCATATTCCAGAAATTTTTATCTGGGAATCTGATGCTCTCAAGTCTTCATTCCAACTCCGAAACCTGCTCTTCAGAGGACCAAAAATGCTGAAGCAGTCGTGGCCTTTGTCACACTTAATTTGTACCACACAATAGTTTAAAGTTTAAACAGGTCGAGGTCGGCCGTCTTCAAAAGGTGCGCGTGCTTTAATCATTTAAAATTCGCGTTTGGCATCTTGCCAAAGTCCACAAAACCAGCACAAAATTATTTATTCATGCTGCTTATTTATATATGTATATATTGTCATCAATAAGATGGGACAAGTCTAAGTTGACGCCAAATTCCTAGAAAAATGTGTAAAAAAAGTTTCCGGTTTTCCTAACTACCAACATAAGTGGATTGACATTTGGGCAGTGGCAATTTGTTCAGACGATGATTGCGGTAAAAAAATATACGAAATGAAAGACTATTGAATCGATTTCGGCTGCTTTCGAAATCCAAGGATTTTAAATCCGGGGATCTAATGTCGTGGCACATAAGGATTGCATTTTGTTGTATTATAAACATGGGTTTCCGTTAGATTACAGGTAACTTTTTAAAGATTAAAGCATAATTAGTTGCGTTAGAGTCCTCTAAAAAAGTAGGCTTTTAGTTTAATTCTTATCAGCGTTATGTCTTTACATTTTACGTGATGGGGCGTGATACTTAAGTTGAAATGTGCATTGCTACCATCGCTGACACCTAAGCAACCCAGGACCTCAAAGATAGACTGGAATTAGATTACAAATATCAATTTCATTGATTCAGTTAATTAGATTGCTGATGTTTTATTTTGCATTCAGGGATCTGTCTCGGTTCGGTTCCTTCTAAACGGGACGAGTTTCTGTTTCGTGTGCACTCATCTTGCCTCGGGGGAGAAGGAAGGAGATGAAAGCCACAGGAATTGGGGTGTCTCCCAGATCTTGTCGAGAACCAGATTCCCGGCCGGACCTTCCATGGATTTGCCCCGCACCATTCTCAGCCATGAGTGAGTACATACCTATCTTTTACAGTCAATAACTGGGCCTGTTTCTAACTGAGTCTGGCTGTGTTCTCCCCAGATGAATTTTAAATTGGAATCTCTATATCCTGAGTAATTGATGTTCGTTCTTTTTCTCTGTAGTCGGATCATCTGGCTGGGCGATTTGAATTATCGAATCTCACTACCCGATCCCGAGACCAGATCGCTTGTAGAGAGGCATGAATGGGACACCTTGCATGAAAATGACCAGGTATTCTCCCTATTTCTCTCATATATATAACTTCTATGTTATTATATTACAATAATTGTTCACGTTAAACGTTAATAATGTCATCTCACGCTCAATCCAACATCAACAGTCTAGGTTCCCTTTTGAAACGCCTTTTCGCCAAGTCGCATCTTCAAGAAATTTTTTTCTTCTCTCTTTTCCAAACCGCAAGCAGCAAGTTCTTGAACTTGGTGGCGATTCACGTGGCTTCCTTTCACACCAGGTCAAAAATTCAGGGTTTTTGTTCTACGAACACTGAATAATTCAAGTTCGAGCCGGACCCATTTTCTTTTTTCTAATATTGAACAAGTGTTTTTTTTTTTTTGGGGTTGAAAAGTTGAAAAAAATGAACATTTTTATTAGTTTTTATTTCCCGTTGTTGGGATATCGAAATGACAAAGAAGAAATTGTGGATATTGAAGCTGAGGGTGGAGCTGTGTGAGGGTGGAGTGTTCGAGGGTTGGCAGGAAGGAAACATCGGCTTTGCTCCCACCTACAAGTACTCCCCTGATTCTGACCAGTACCATGGGTGGCGGCAACAATCTGCAATCGGCGAAAAGAAGCGGGCTCCTGCATGGTAAACCCCATCCTTTTTATCAGTTTCTTCTTTTATTATTGTTGAAAAACTTAATAGAAAGAAAGAAAGATCTTTGTTTTTTGTGGAAAAAATACTTATATCTTAACTTTTGAACTAATAGCAGAAGATCATTGCTCATTGCTTTACTTTAGAAAGGTTGAATGAAAGTTCTGGAAACGAGAGCGCGTTTTCCCCTTTGTTTGGCTAAAAGCTAGTCTCCTTTTTACTAAAACATTAATAATATATTCAACAGTCTGAGAGTACTGCCATTAAATATGTTCCGCCCTTTCAATGTGAACAGTAAACAGGGTCGTGCCAAAGTGATCAGGTTTACATGGAAATCATAGAGAAGGAAAATATTTAACACTTACATAGCTATTTCACGTAGATTATCAATGGTTGACATGGATATTCTTCTTTTCTTGTGGGTACATGTGCAGGTGCGACAGAATACTGTGGCATGGGAAAGGCATAAAGCAGAACAGGTACGAGAGAGGGGAGAGCAAGCTTTCCGATCACCGGCCGGTTCGTGCAACTTTCACTGTAATCACGGACATCATCAACAGCATTAAACTCATGGAGGGATGCTTCTCCTCAGAAAGATATGAAAATTTAGATATTGATCGATTAATCTAGGTTCTTTTTGGGCCTCTTTCTTATTTGTAACGGCAAGGGGTGGAGGTGCGACATATTTGTATGTTTGTAAAAAAAAATATATTATATTAAAATGAAATCTTCCTTTCTCACTCATTTTAACTCGATCAAAAGCATTCAAGATCCAAAGACTATCGAAAATACATTTAACGGTCGTTTGGCAAATGAAACACTTTGTGAGTGTTTCATGAATTTGTTCCTAAACAGATTCATTAACAGATGATTCTAGTTTTCCATGCATCGGTTCTAATAGCTACACCTTAACTACCAAACAACCCCCAAATAAACACTTAATATCTTGACTCACAAAACAATTTTCTCTTGCAGGAAGTTGCTTATTGTATCGATGGTTCTTTGATTTATGTATCTTTAATGAGACTCTTACAGTAAAATATCAAGTGGTCGAGCTAAAATCCTACCAGATGAACTGCTTCCCTAAATTGTTTATCTTCGTCAATTAATTTGTTGCTTACCTAAACCTTTAGTTAAACTTTCCAGATGAAAACTGAGACCAAATGACTATGAAGCTTCGTCTGTTTAACCTCTAACTAACACCATTGTATTGTCACAATTCAGTTTATCCAAAGCATGACTTTGTCAGCACCAAGAACTTATGGATAAAGTATGTAACCGGTCATAACTACTGTCATTTAACAGCTTTGAAATGTAAACATTATGACCTCAGTATTACAAAATAAAGTTTGTCATTTTGTGTTCTACAATAATAAAGCACGATCGATAAGGTAGAAGATGTGGCACCATTGCATTGGCTGGTGAACCGTGAATATAAGTCAGATTTGTGACTGATTGAAATCGATGCATCAGCGGAGTCAGAGAGATTCAGGGCTGTTTTGACAACACTGGTTTGAGCTGACATTTTTTCAGCTTCTATATAAGCTAAATTGAGCTACCTTTAGTTTTCATGTATTACATGCATATATTGAAGAGAGGGTACAGACATGAGCGGAGCCAGGATTTTTTTCAGGGGCAGGCCAAAGGATCCGCAGGTCGGGTCAAGAGGAGCGACAGGTCGGGTCAAACTAAAAAAATTTGATTTTTTCAATATATATATATTTTCCTATGCTCACCTGGGCCATAGCCCAAGCAGCCCCCCCCCCCCCTCCGCCTCTGATACAGAGATTTTGTACCCGATAACAATAAAATGTGAAGGAGAAAAAATTTTCAAATATAATTCTCCCAAATTCGGTGGATTGCTAATTTGGACAATTTTGGTATCACTATGAACATTACAATATGATATTGGGAGACCCACAAAAGATCTAAAGCGAGTTATTTGTTATGTCATTTCACTTGCAATGGTAGAATGCAATAAATTTGTATCAATACAAGTGAACAAAAAATCTATATGTTTTCCAACAGACATCTTGCATGAAACACCAGGTGACCTGATCTTAATTGCAGAAAAATGTACACCAAGTCATCCAAATGGATGACCCTCTTAAGATGAAACCCCTATGGCAGCCCCTACAACTATTCTATGAGAAGGATGCTGATTAGTCCTAGGTCTCACCCATTCCCTCATTTGGCTTATGTTCTTCATGCAATACCCAAACCAAATGGCTCTATGAAATTATGCTACACTTTCATTTCACTTATTAAGGGGATATATCTCTACCTTTTCCTTTAAGAGATTTAAAGGGTTATTTGGCAACAATAGCAATTTGTTATTGCTTCATGAATCTATCTTAAAAATTGAGTTGGAATCATGAAATGCAATAATATAGTATTTCATGAATAATGTCTTATTCTTTGAAGTAGATTCATGAAACAGTAGCAAACTTGTTACTGTTAACGACCTCTTAAATTACCATTGGTCAACTTTCTGGGGTTCAACACATGGGTTGCTGATATTTCAATCTAAGAAGGTACAGAAATTGTTCCTCAAGTTCTATCCTCGGATTAAAGACTATTAATCTATTTTCAATTTAATCACTCGTGAAAATATCTGATGTAAGGGAGGCCGGAAAGTGATCGGAAGTTATCAGGCGCGCTCCCCACATGCATCATCTTTGAAATCTGGATCTGTTTTGTGGCTCTAGTTTTCTTATTTTCACAGATCAAGAAAGGACTTAGATTTACAAGTGGGTGAGAAAGCAAAAGGTGGTTGACATCACCACCGAGAAGGACCTCACCTGCTGGCTAGCAATATGCAGAGCAAGGTTATCAGGAAGCCTGCCAGCTTCTGCAGTCACTGTTTCTCGACCGATCGGTCGGTCTTTTCACGGGACCAGCATTCGTTTATTCTACAGCAAGGAAGGAAGGAAGGAAGAAGTGAGAAATCAAGGAAGGAATATCCCCTTCTGAGAATGGATCCACATCGGAAGCGAGAGTTCTCAACGCTTCATAATCTCGCGTCACCATTGATGCAACCAAAAGTCATACCTTCATCACTTAAAAGGATTTTTCACGGATTTTAATGTGAATCCACCGCCGATATCTGTGGCCTCTCTCTCTCTAAAGTCATCGGAAAGTCATGGTGCATACCTTATTTTATATGCCTTTTTGAAGGTTTGAAGAGACAAAAACTACATGGGCACATTGCATGTAGACCATTCAATGATCAGTATACATTTTTTTTCTTATTTATTTACAACCCCAATTTTTAAATTCAAGAAGTAGTGGGCCATTCTTAGCAAACCGGCAATTGGATGCCGACAAAGGTGATTCAAGTAAGACAAGAATCCGAGACCTACGAGATAGAGAAAGAGAGCCGACAAAATAAAAATATGGTAAGTAAAAAGGTGACAAGCTGTTACGAAATAGAAATATGAAGAGAGAGAGAGAGAGAGGAATTGGGGGTCGGATCTTTTGTACTATAGCTGAATTGAATCGAGAGAACAATAAGGTTTTAGGGTTTTAATTAGGTCCCCATGAGTAATACGTTCTTCTTGCTTATTATGATACCTTTGCTGTTGCTGGTGTTAAAGGCAGAGCTTGTTTGTCGTAGGAGTTAAACTATAGTTTCAAAATTTTAATAAGGGTAGAAATAAAAATTTTCAAATGATATATATATATATATATATATATTAAATTAAAACTTTTTAGATTTATAGTTTTAAAACTTTTTGAAGGCTGTGTTTGATGGCCTTAATTAAACAAACAGTGGATTTTTCTATTGGGGATCTCAAATCTAGTTATGTTACATCGTGAAAATCATGCATTTGTGGTCGGAGGCGGCAAGAGTGGTCGGACTATATATCCATGGTTTTAAAATCTGTGGTGTTTATGATTGATGACTTTGTCCTTTTGTTTTTTTGTTTTCTAGCCGTGTTATAATGAATCGGAATCAGGCTTAGACTTGGGTGATGTGTTCTAAACAAGTAAAGTTGTTGATCATGTTTGTGAACCATAGCTTTCGTTGATTGAGTGCTTGAGGGCGAGCTGAAGAAGACAAATGGCTGGCGCTCAGGTCAAGGAGTTCAGTACGATGCCTGTGTGACATCATGCATGAGCTCCGCTTCGTTGAAAAATTGGCCCGCTGTTATATACGCAGAACATGAGCGTCATTAAATGAGTTAGGAATCGACAAAGTATACCTCGGAATGTTGGATGGATTTTCCGACTATTTAATTTCAAACCGGCGAATCCATGACAATGGTCATGCCTTTTTTGGTTTAAGGGAAGGAGAGATATCCAGAAGAAGTTGAAGTTGAAGTGTTTTTTTTTTTTTTTTTTTTAATTGTTTCGGGTTTTGAATGAATTTTTGGATGGAGAATGATACACTTGTAAGCTAGAGTATTGCACATTCATCATTTGTACTATACCTGTATAGTGTCTACCATAATCATAGAGACCACAAAACTTTGATCAGTTCATTAATCCGACTAGCTGCATTATGCCCTTCAGGCGACTGAGAATCAAATAAATGACCAAACTTTGACCGGTTCATTAATCCGAATAGCTGCACTATACCCTTGAGGCGACTACAAAAGGAAAGTAAGAAAAAAAAAAAAAGCAAAGCAGAAGAGTGGGTGTTTGATGAACAAGTACTGCAAACTGGTGCTACCTAAGCTCTCCCTCTGTCAACGTAATAATCAATCGTTCAACAATTAATGCCACCTAAACAAAAAGAAGCTTAACTTCTTCCAAGCGGGTTTTGGCAAAGAAGCTTAACTTCTTCCAAGCGGGTTTTGTACACCCTACGGTGCATGAAATTTTCATGTGTCAAGATAAATAATGTCGAAAATCCCTTAATTAAGAGAAAAAGAAAACTTTTTGTATAGAAAAAAAAAAACCGAACCAAAGTTAAAAGACTAAAAAAACATTTTTTTTAGGTAATTCTCAAAATATCTAAGCCTCTACCTCGGTCAGTGACCACAGCAAATTAAAGTTCATGATCCTTCTTCTTCCTCTAGAAAATTTTGATTTAGAATGTCGCCAACTTCAAAAGCTAAACGGAAATCCATGGAGAGAGATAGGGAGAGGGGGGACAGGTTGTTCGTGTGAGGAATCACCAAGATCAAAAATTTGAAAGTACTGAAAAGTTACATAGATTTGGTGACGTTACTCTCGGATTCACTTGGTGCAGGCGCATACTGAAGATCTTAGTTTACTTTCGTTTTCGTATTAATAATAGACTGCTACTTTCTCATGCGATCGCGAGTTCGAATCAAACATCAGATCCTGAGAGATCTACGTCAATACTGGGGAAAGGGATTCCCCGGAAAGGAGACTCCATTGAACTCTGAGGCCACACCTCTTCCTGTGATGTTGGTTCTCATAAGAAGTCGTCAGCAGCTCGAAGATGTTCTCTTCTTCGTTACCAACAACACATGAAGGGTAGCCATGAAGGCTTCAAAAACTGCATGCCTGTTTTACGAACCAGTTCTGCAGTAAGGTTGCTCCATAAAGACCAAATGTTAAAGTTAAGTAATAGTTTGCACCAAAAGTGGTGTTCATAGTGCATCAAAGTGACAAGACATAAAAGGAGAAAGATGTATGAAGAGAAGCTGACAGATCTAGTTGCATCCAGACTTCCAGTGAAACCAGAATTCTGTCCAAAAAAGTTCATTAAATTTCCGACTTGCATTTATTTTTTGGGTCGACGTAAACTTGAATGCCTGTCGCAGATTCTGGGTAGCGCCCATTCTTGCGAATACAGGCTCTAAATAAACCACACATATGAGCTACACTCTAAAAAACATAAAATGTAAAGGACAAAACATTTGTATGTTGATTATAGATGTTACAAGAATAAAGTATTACATATATCAAAAGTTTAAAAGAAGAATCATAAACACAGATTTCCACAGAGGGGCTGCCTAACCTTTTAGGTGGTCAACAAGAAGACCTTGTGCTAAGGAATATGTTCTGAAGCGATGGCTTCAACCATTGAATTGCTCGGTCGCATATCCAAATGACCATTATATCACACTCAGCTTATCACAGATGGTTCAATTTCAAACTAGCTCGGTCTTTCCTGCTGCTGCTGGCTGAGCTGCACTTCATCAACTTAATTTAAGTTGATTATTTAGGTGCTTCACTTCATCAATTTTAATTTGATCATACATAGGTTCTACCATTGACATGCTCTGGTTTGTATATGTGTGCGTTTCTTTCGAGTCTGACAGCATTGAGGAAGGGAACAAGCTCAACCTTCGTTGGGAATCATGATATATTGGATACAGTCGATTGAATTGGTCATTTATCTTCTGTAACCTCTCTGTGCTTAATTTGGCAACTATGCAAACTAACATATCCGAACGTTCACCATATACTGGTTCTTGAATTGGCGACACAGGTCTTACGTAAAAAAAATCCAATGCAGGTAATGACATGTGGTTGGTAGCAGACTTACTGCGGATCCTGAATTTAGACAGCGCAAAGCACCCATTATTTTTGCCATCTCACTCATGGTTTCCTAATTCATTTGATTGTTAATAGAACGTTCCTTTATTTCAATTGATTGCGAAGTTAGAGTCTCTAAATCCTATTCGCTGGATCATTTTTGGCAAGTTGGTTCTGAAGTTAGTATCATCAGAAACCCCATTAATGACATCCTTCATCACGTTAAGAGGTACATCATTGATCGGATTATTCATATTGATCAGCCATCGTCATCCTCACTTTCCTCCATAACTTTGAGTGCAACGGAACAAAAAAATGTGATGGCTCTTGGATTTGGAGTTACTTGTGGTTTGATGACGAAGGGTTTAGCAGGGGCCAAATGCCAAACAGGAGTAGCATTGTCATTTTAATTACTAAACTCATGTTAATTTTGGCTTCAGTTAGTAGAAAGCACTTTAACACAAACTTCGAAAATTTAAGTAGCTAGTTATAACATTAGCTAAACCATATATATATATATATATATATATATATAGAGAGAGAGAGAGAGAGAGAGAGAGAGAGAGAGAGAGACCCATTAGCTAAACTATATATATTTGAGTCGCCTTTCGTAGCAGTAAAAAACCCTGGCCACATCTCTCGGAGTATAGTAAATTCTCAGTAGGAGATATAAATGATGACATACTATCGAGTTTAAAGAATATTCCGAGAAATTAGGTTCTGCTCCCTTATTGCAATTTTATCAAACGATATTTGGTCAGCACACACAAAATTGTTCAATTGATGACAAACTAAGTTACTGATATTTTGCATTCAGATTTTTTGACTTTCCATTTGATTTTGTCCTAGAAATGAAAAGACCGGTCTGCTTCATAATGGTAAAGGTTCGTATCATCTAAGTACATAAGAAATCGAATTCAGTTAAATTTGGATAATCTAAATGAAAACCCCCAAAATCATATCTAAGATCCTCACAATTTGATACTAATGGATTTAACATTAGATCTGTCATTTCTAATCTTAAATCAGACATTTTCACAATGCAAAAAGGTAAAATAAGGA
This sequence comes from Nymphaea thermarum, assembly GCA_011799765.1. Classification (NCBI taxonomy): domain Eukaryota; kingdom Viridiplantae; phylum Streptophyta; class Magnoliopsida; order Nymphaeales; family Nymphaeaceae; genus Nymphaea; species Nymphaea thermarum. Next base: position 907,630 of record JAANDH010000038.1, read on the forward strand.
TTACAAGTGTGGATCTTATATATGATCTAAGATTCTTAATTTGATGAACCATGTACTTTAACCGTGGATTTTTTGCCACATCAATATATTGATCTCAAATCTATAATAATCAAACACCTCCTAAGTGTTTAATTATAGAAACATGAACTTCAAGTTATGTGCTCGTATCATCAAGTTATTATACCATGTTCGACTGGAGTTGAACTTAAATCAAATTTGGATCAACAAAAGGCAGAGACAACCGGGGTTCTCGCATGTAATTGGATTTGGATACCTGTGAGAGTAAAATATCCGTTTGATTCGAATCCGGACTTTCTTATCAAAATTTACCAAATCGAGTTATGGATCGAATTGAATGCCCGAGTTATGTATCGATCCGTCAACATCCATTCGTGGTCGCATGTCATCGACGCTCCACACTAAACACTAATATAAGTTTCAACAAACACCATCCATCTGAGCGATGGACGACGGTGAAAATTCCTCATACTTATTTCAGTAAGAAACTCCTCACGGAAAACAGTGTGCACGGGGACGCAAGGAATCGCTTCGGCAGCCTGACGGAAGACGGTCGACAGAGTGTTGATAGTCTGCAGACCTGATTTCCACCGGAGTCCTCGGGCAGAGCTCCGGTACGGTGAGCGCGCGCTCACGGTGCTTGGCATAAGATGGACCCCCTCACCTTCGGCGTCATAGTGGGCATCGTCGTGATCTTCTTCGTCGTAGTCCTCTTCATCACCCTGGAGACCACTTGCAGGCGGCGCAGAAACTAATCAGATGAGGAAGACGATGCTCTAGGAGTGGGGTTTCGCCGGGAATTGGTTTGACCTCTTCTTCCTCGATTGGCTGCGGTGAAGACGGCTTCAATGGCGGTGTGGACGCTCCTGATCTTTCATCTCCTCGCGTTCTCGTCCCTGGGAGAGACGCTAGCGCAGCAATGCGGATTCAGCAGCCATGAGAGCCCAAATCTCCAGGACCATCATGGCCATACGCACCATCATCATCATCATCATGACCATGACAACCATCTCTGCGGCGACGAGCACCATCACCTTCACGACGAGAAGGGAGTGAGGAAGCTGCCAGAGGAGCTCCAGGAAGAAGAAGACCTCAGATCCATGGGGTTTAGTTCCTACCACCATTGGGCCCACGACCATCCAGAGATCGGCAGCGGTGGCCTTTCGAATTTGGGTATGGAGTTCCCAGTTTGTTTTGGTTAGGGTTACTAAGAGGCTTTAGTTGTGGTAATTGGGGGTTCGGTCGCAAAAATTTTGGAGGGTTTTTGATGGGTGTTTGCGTCCTTTTCTTTTTGCGGGTTGTTGGGGTTTTTGAAGGTCTCTGGATTCGTGCAATGGGATGCTCGATGTTGGTGAGCATGGCTTCATTGATCTGCCTTATTCTTTTGCCGATTTTCTTCGGTAAGTACCTACATTGCCGAATTTATCGATTTTTTCATTCTAAAAGGATGATGGAGATGGGAGTTCTTGTTCTTGATTGTTGGTAATTGGTGTCGTTGCTGAGTGTGATTTCTACTTGTGTCATGAATTGTTGCAGTGAAAGGAAAACCATCGAAGATCGTGGTCGATTCTTTGGCTTTATTCGGGGTTAGGTCTTTTGATCTGTATCTATTTGGCCCATTGCAGCACGCTTGCTTTTCCAGCTTATGTGCCACCGTTGTTTGTTTTGTTATCCATGTGCATCTCTTCATGATTTTCTTTGGCGTAATTTCGAGCATTTCTTGAATTCCTGTGGTTAAAATGTTGATACGCTGGATTATAAAAGTTAGAACACGTCGAATTCCACTTCTTCTTTGCGTTCGATCAGGAGAATTCTTGGTTGTCATGGAATGGATTAGGTAATGACTGGATGCTGAAAATATATCATCTTACTCCATCTTAAACAGTCCAAGTGCTGCCTGATCCCTTTGGACTAGCTTGAGTCTTAATAAAGGAAAAGGATAATAGCATTTTCATTCTTCTCGATTATTGACAAGGGAAAGAGAGAGTTACTTGTTAAGAAACTCAGAGGGTCAGGCTTGAAACTCACCATCAGGCGTCTTCCAGCTTGGTCATCTAAAACTGAAGCCACATTACCCAATTCAAGGACCTTTCGGTGATGATTTTTTCTGATTTTTTGGTTCATAAAAGTTGTGCTTGATTCAGCAAGTGGGAGTTACGGGACCTTTTATTGGCAGGCTGGAGCAATGTTGGGAGATGCTTTCCTCCACCAATTACCGCATGCCTTCGGTATGACAAACTTATCTCCCTTTCTTTCTCATTTCCCCCTTTTCCTATTGGATGGATGCTTTGCATTTCTGTCAGTAGCTTCTTTTTACTATTTGTGTTTTGTATATTTAACTTTGTCTACAAGTTCTTCTAAGTCCAGATTTTTGCCGGAAGTCTGCCATCCCGGTATTTTCTGTGAAATTTTTGCATAGTTTGTTGTTGAAAACTGTGACACGTATAGCCATGGTTGTTGTTGTAACCAATATTGTCCTATTAAAACTGAAAATTTTATACTATATCTTTTGCAATTTTGGGCATTATATTGTATTGGGAAATAAATTTCTATCTTTATTATGGTTCTCTCTACTTGTTTGTGTCTTTACATATTGCATTTAGCACTTTGCAAAGTGAAGATAATTGCCTTTAAAAAACTTCTGACTATCTAGACTAGGTACATATCTCTACTGACCAGTATTCAAATGTTCATTAATGAAGTATTCAAAATTTCAAATGTTCATTTTCATTACTTGAATGATTAGTAAGATTCAAATGACCTACAAATTTGTCTTTGTGATTGGCAAGCTCACAGTTTTCACACTTTTAACTTAGCTTGGATTATCTTAATATTGCACATGATATCTAATACTGAACTCCTGACATCTGTGTACATATAAGATTATTTTACCTATTCAGAAATTATTTCTCCCGATTCCACATGGTTGCTTTGATGCAATATTGGGATCCTTTTTTTCCATAAGATTTTACACCTGGTTTTTGAGAGCGAACTAAGGGATTTATTCTAATATGACATGAGGGATGATACACAAATGATAACTTTGGAAAGTGAGGAATTGGCTGAAAAATTTGGAGTGTTCTCTTAGCACCTTCATAAATTAGTTAGGGCTAAAGGTTTTGTCGTTTTCTGAAGATTCCCACCAATTCAAAACTTACCATTGTCATTACTCTTGCTACAACATGGTGCTCGGTCAAAAACACTTTCTTTTTGTACAACTTCACATTCCTTGTTCCTCCTTTTTCCAGATCTTTATGAATGAAGACTTTCTGAAGTTTGAAGCAAGGATATAGAATCATAACATGTCCTATGACTACTTTAAATCCACTGATACTTGTCCATTCAGAACATTGTCTTCTTCTCTTGTTCTTTGTTCTTTTGGTTTATAGGTAATATATTTTTAAAATTTATTTTCACCATGGAAAACTGAGGCCTGAGAAATGTTCCTATCTAGAAGACTTCACTTTTTATGTTCACCTTATGTCAAGAGTCCTTAAGTAAATTGACATATGTGGTTGGCTGAAGTTTGACCACTATATAGAAAAGCTCTATCAAAGTCCTTGTTATGTGTCAAAGAAGATGCTGCTAAAATTTGATTATTCCAGGTGGCAGTCACAGTTCTCACTCTCACAATCATGATTTGGACCATGCTCATGATCAACTTCACAACCATGGACATGTGGAAGGACACGCCCATTCTCTGAGTGATCTTCTGGTTGGAATATCAATTCTATGTGAGTATGAAGGACATCATGACTTTTCATATTTCATAACATGATGCTATTCCTGATAAACTTCAGTTTCCTGGGCCACTTTAGAGCGTAAGTCATCTGGATGGCATGGGCAATGAAGGTCATATTTATGGGTCACTTGTAACTTACGATTCTTTATGGTATTCTTCATTTTGGAAGTTATCAAGTTTACCTACATTTCCCTGTTAATTTTTTAGTGCCATGGCCTCTTCTTGTTTAGTGGTAATATCAGAAGTACTTGATACATATACAAGTGTAAGCACTGCCTTTCTGAAAGCCTAGGTTTTAAATTATGAATATATTTACCATCAGTTCTTGACATTCCTCCACATTATGTTCAGGTGTAGCCAGTTATGTTTCTGTTCGGTCAAGGGAAATGTGACCTCTGACCTGCTTTCCTCATTTTTTTAAATGATTAGTGCATATGTGAGCAACATGAGCATGATAGATATGTATGAGCTTTTTGTTGTGCAATTTTTTTTTGTTAATCATAATCGAGCTCATAAGTACAACACCATGATGGCTTATTTCATGGAAGCAGTCATATCCTTGAAGATGCTTTTACATGAGAAAAAGATTTTTGATAATGTGAAATTTCTATTATATATTCAAATGAAGCATTCCAAGTCAACTTGGAGATGGTAGAGTGGTTTATGGTTGTTTGCCGTATTGTTTAGCTTCTTGATTTACAATCACCAACTTGCACCTTTCTGGGTTTCAAGGCTTGGTTCTTCTGTATTTTCAGATTTATAATTGATTTATTTGTGGCCCTTTACTTATTCTAGCATTTGGATCCTTGTCCTGTTTTTGTGGAAGCAGCAGGAATAGTGTTTTTTTTACTCATCGAAAAGATTGTAAGGTATGTTGAAGGCGCCTCAGGAAAAGAGGGACTGCATCACGGTCATCATAGTCATCACCACCGACCAAGAGGCAAAATTACTAAGAAGCATGAGGAGACCAATGATCAACTGGATCATGCATTGGCTGACAAGAGGAAAAGCAAATCGGAAGCAGCATCTGAGACGGAAATACTGGATGGAGTGTCCAGTGAAACTACAAATGATTCTCAAAACACACTTCATAAGGTTGGGCCTTTTCTTAGTCAATGTATCATTCCTTTTTTTTAGTTTCATGATTTTCTTCATGCATGAGTATGGGTTGTTTTCATGCATATTTTTTTGTGATCTGCACAATTTGTTCTGCTGTTGCTTAATAAATGAAGATTGAAAAATATTAGAACAGTTAAACTGTTGCAGATCGTCTTTTTAGAGTTTACACTTATAGCCCGTTTGTAGATGATAATTTTTTTTTTTACATACTGGAGAAGATATTGTTCTGACTGGCACTAGTAATTTAACTGCCGCTGTTTGTAGCCCTGCTTTGGGCAATCTGTTTTGTTCAAAATGATCCTTCTCAGTTCACCAGTCATTCTTTGGCTGACTAGAAGCTAGAAATCCCTGATGACTTTGACTGTAACCTTTATGTGTAACGAGCTTTTCTACTTTTGGCATCCTGTATTCTGCATTTATGGATGTCCTGTTGTTTCTTGGCCAGATTTGTCACCCTTGCAACCATGCTCTTACGTTTTCATTAGTTGTCTGATTCTTGTCGGTTTCATGAAAGGAAATTGTGAACATGTTCCTGTTTAGCAACTAGGCTCTCTTTACAGTTGAGTTGTAAATTTGATGTAGTAATATTGCAGATTCTTCTGTGCAGAGAAGAGGCCCCATTGAACTCGATGAAAATGAGAAGAAAGTGCCAAATTTTTCAAAAAATGATGTCAGTGCAGTTCCTGATTTGACTGATGAACATCTGTCCAATCAGCCTTCAAACCTAGTATTTGGTTATCTCAATTTATTCTCTGATGGTGTGGTAAGTCTTTGTTCACTAAAACAGTTCCGATTTCAAACAGATGATCAGCTTGATCTTATGTAGCTAACATGATTTTGTGAATAATGCAGCACAACTTTACAGATGGAATGGCTTTAGGAAGTGCCTTCTTACTTCATGGTTCCGTTGGTGGCTGGTCCCGAACACTCTTTCTGCTTGCACATGAACTTCCTCAAGAGGTTATTTTCTTTTTCCTATTTTCTTGATTCGGCTACCCGTGATGCAATTTTTGTTCCGTTGGGAACAGCTTGAAAGTTCTGCAGGTATAATTGCTGATTTCATGTGACTTTGGAATCATTGTTCTCATGAATAGCCGCATTCATGCACATGTATGCTTTCTACTAGCATCTAGCATCTTACTTAGAGGATGGTCTCTTTAATCTGCTTTGATTTCGACAACGATCTTTGCAGGGCTTTGACAATATTCCGTATTGCCTTGGAAGCTGATAGTGGCTCCTCTTTTTGGCTATGCAGGTAGGAGATTTTGGGATCTTGGTCAGATCAGGTTTCAGTGTCTTTAAAGCTCTTTTTTTCAATTTTTTATCGGCATTGGTGGCACTGGCAGGAACTGCACTGGTGAGTAGATGGGCTGCCTTCTTTATCGTTGGTTCAGTGAACTATAAAAGGTGCAGGATTCTTAATTGAAATCGTTTTATGTAGGCTTTGACATTGGGACAAGACCCTGGGCATTCTTCTATGATAGAGGTAAGTTTATGCGAAGATTACAGGGCTGTTTCATCGGTTAAATAACCACGTCACTCCCTGTAGCAAACTGGTGCAGAACATCCAGTAGATGGTTTATTGGGGAAAAATCATTCCGAACTTTTTTGCAGATTAACGGCTTGTTATTTTAGCCAGGATTTCAAATAGAAAAATGTTGAAGTTCAAGTACTTTATGCAGGGATTTACGGCAGGTGGCTTCATCTATATTGCTGTAGCAGGAGTTCTCCCGGAAATGAATAGTGGAGATTCAAGTTTTAGGAGTACAACGACTCAGCTGATCTCCTTAATTTCGGGCATGTCTGTTGCCCTTTGTATATCTTTGTACGAGTGAAATACGCACTGATACTGTACTCATTTTTATTGTCACTCTACAGCTTTGTTGTATTTTCGTTGAAAACCTTGAGTCGCATGGATTCACATTTTCTTTATGAGAAAAAAGAAAAATTTTAGAGAATACATTCAAAGCAGTTGTTCTTGCATCTTATTTTTATCTTTCACCTCACTGCAATAAAGAAGGAAAAGGGAAGCAGATTGCTGGAACATATGAATTATGAAGAGGAAGTGAGCAGAAAACGGTGGCGCAGAATACCTTTTGGGTGTCAGATGTTCTCCTGCAGTTCTCATTATACATGGACAACATTAATTGTTAACATCTTGACTCTAAATAAAAGCGAAGGGGAAAGGGTAGCTGCTGGTCATATGATATGACGTATGAACAGAACAGAAACTGAAAGAAAATGTTGGCCGAGTACTATCTGGGTGTTGAAGAGCTTCTCTAATTATACATTGGCAACCGTCGATTGTTAAAATCATGAGTCCAAGTCATTGCTTTCTTGGAGCATTTTGATGATGTGCTGCTCTGGTGCGCTAAACGAGGGAAAGATGACATGATCACGGGGGTTCGTCTGATGCCTCTTGCGTACTGCCTGCATCGGATGCTCTGTGGTTGTCGCGTCTTCCTTCGTCACTGGAATGTCTGCCTTCCTCCGCATTCCTTCTGCGAATCGCTCTTTCCATATCCGTCCATCCTGTAAACACGGCAACAACATAGGCATTAAATACCTCTCTCTCTCTCTCTCTCTCTCTCTCTCTCTCTCTCTCTCTATCTATCTCCGCGTGTAAACACGCAGCCGCACACGAGGAGGACACGAGTGCAAGCGTGCAGCTTGTGATAATGCGATATACTGCTCATCAAATTCCTAAGATTGAACTTGGGAGTCCTCGCCCATCTCCCACCTTTATCTTATAGGGGAAATTTTTGAAATGGGTATAAATAGCTTAATTTCATATGCGATTGCCATTAAGGACGACAATTGCTTTTAGTACAGACTCTGGGTTCTGGGAAGACGTGAACTTGTGAATCTAATCGAACACGATGGGCCTCCCTGAACAGCACTTTCTATACGCTCGTGAAGCAGCCACGCGCAAAACAATTACATGACTAGTTTCTGCTGTGGTTTTTTAAGTCAGTCGGGTCCAAAGCGAGGATTTGCAGTAGACCCCTTCGAAAACCAACATAAAGTTGAACTTGTAATGTGCACATCCCCTGAAGGACTTCCATTCAGGCAGGCATCTTCAAATCAAAAATCTCTTGAGGAATAGCTCCTAATAAACTACGCCCTGATAATACTTCTGCGGACATATCTGCACGTACTCCTCTCCTTAATCCGAACCTGCACTGTTGGTCATCTTCTTCACCTAAGAACCCAGTGTCTGGTTACATCAATTCAATAACTATAAAAATAGTTTCAGCAAAAATAAAAACTGCCATGTTGTACCATAAAAGACAACTAAATAGTGCATCTCAACAACATGATGCGCAATTACTACTTCCATCAAGAGATGTAGATGTCCAACTTTCTACGTTCTCAATCGAGTGTACAGTGTTTTTTTTACCAAACAGCTCGGGTTGCAACTAAATGAAAAAACAAAAACGAAAAGGAACCCAACGAACAGAAGGGGAAAAGAAGAGGCAGAAAATGACAACGCATAAGAGATACACGAAACCATAGCACAGAGGAGGACAAAGACAGAAGAGAGCAGGTTTCCTTTCACATACAAAGATGACAAACAGAGTATAAAAGGCCCTCCCAATAAGAGCAAAAATTCTTGTAAACAAAGAAAAACAAGCTTACATTTAGTATTGATGGCTCCGGCATCGGGCATTTTACAGGTTGATCGTTGTCTCGAGGCTCGGTCGGGTGATCAATCGGCTTAAACTCAACCCCCAATTGCATTGCACGGACACCACTAAGAGAAGGCACCAGAACTACCATCTCTCCATCAGGAGCTGTCCTCTCCTTGTCTTCCTGCCACATTTCCACACATGCCACCATTAATAAGCAACCGCATTTCCAATCCAAACAAAGAAACCGAAATACAGAAAAACTCATAATATTGATCCATCCATTATTGAAAACATAAACAGGAACCAGAAAAACCTTACAAATCCTTCCCCAAATTGAACACCCATCACAGAGATCATGTCATTGCCAAACAAGAACTCAAACCAAGCTTCATATAGAAACAATGGAAAAACAACAAGGCAGGTAGTGCACTCACGCAAGAAGATGCAGAAGCATAGAAAAAGAGAAAGTGGCAAAGAGAATAAAGGCGGGGAGGGAGAAAAAGTGGGAAAGATGGCCATGAAAAGCAGTACCAGCGATGAGTGGGGTCGCGGTTGAGCATTCGTCCTGTGTCCTGAAATCCTTGAGAAAATACCCACCATTATTGCCTGCCTCTCTCTCTCTCTCACTCTTTCTCTCTCTCTCTCTCTCTCTCTCTCTCTCTCTCTCTTTCTATTTTTACCACAACAGATATAGAAAAGAAGCAGCAGTTTTCTCTGCAGTTTCTTCTTTTTTCCTCCTTTTATAAACAGAACAGTACAGAGCACTAAGGGCGTGTCGGTGATCGTTCTCCTTTACATTATATTTTTCCCTGTAGTTTGTGCCGTAGTGGGGGAAACTGTCTGTAATTTCGAAGGAAGCCTCAAATTTTATATGGCAGCATCTGTCGCTGCACCTCCATCCAGAATTTTTAATCAAACTCCTATACTATATTCAACGGAGGAGAGGTGACTATCTCCTCCCCACTCTTTGACAAAACTCCTCCCCACTCTTTGACAAAACCAACTTCCTCACTCGCCATCGAATCCGTAGAATAAGTAACCAGACTATCTCAGCACACCTGCATCTATGGAGTAAATTTTTCCACAAAAAAAAAAATCCTCCTTTTCTTTTCGAATGGCAAGTCTGTCCGCATCAACCTGACTTTCGGGATCTTGCTAACTTAGCACATCACTGCTGCCAACTTTTTCTTTTTCCTACGCGGTGGATATTTTGTTTCCACTGCAGTACCTCTCTTCTCCATATTTTGTCACCGCTTTAGTGCGGAAGTTGGTTCCTCGCTATTCACCAGTTGAAATGAACAGTTAAACGATTAGAACGAAATAAGCATGCATTACATCCTTTGCCATCTGTAAAATATATCTATTAAATTGGACAGGAGGAGGAGATCCTGACAGTGTCAGATTTTCATTTAGACGAAGAAGCAAGATGTTTTGCGTTGCTTTTGAAATTTACTCAGCTGGTCAGGGAAACATTTTTACTTCCTTCTCCTCTTCCAGGAGTTCATTGTTCTTCCCAACTCCTTCCTCTCAAAGTGCCATGGCTCCTCCCTGTCTCTATTTTTACAGACAAGGAACAGATTCTTTGGGACTCCAGAGATTTTTCATGATAGGCTCCTAACTTGCAGTCATGGACAAGGATTTCAGCCAGACTGGGATGACAGGGTTGTCCTAGGATTGCCCATTGATTCGACAGGCTCTCTGCTCTCTCTTTCTCTCTCTCTCTCTCTCTCTCTTTGGCTGTCCATATATATATATATATATATGCATCTGCTGATACTTTCTAAATCCATTTACAGTTTAGTTTTCTCATTTGTCGTCCATTAATAGAACCCAGTTTAATTAGCTGTAAGGGTAGGAGAAAAGACCACTGGTTTCAATAATGGCAATAATGGTCGGCAGTGGTAACAATTAGTGAGGAAGAAGTGGAGTTTTGGGGAAAAGGGAGGGGCAGAGGGCCATAGCTCAACTTGGGTGCCAACTAATCTGTTGCCCGAGACAAACTAATGGAACAAAAGTTCATTGTCACTGAGCCAAAGTTGGTGAAAATCGCACTCTTTTGTCAGTTTTTGTTAAAGCAGCCTTAGCTGCGGACAAAGTTGTCCTCTTCTGCAAAATTATTACTCATAAGCCAATCACAACATGCTATGATATATATATATATATATATATATATATATAACATATGGCCCACCAGTTGTTGTAACTCATTTGGTTTTTATATGCGTGAGTTTTGAAAATTGCTTAAACCACACATTTTTAATGTCAAAATGCTATACCCCTGCCCGCGAACCCTATGCTCGCACAGGTTTACACATGGAGTTGACGCCCATGAGAATCAAATCAATAACTGGTCTTCTACTAGTCACTAGTCCAACCAGTTATATCAATCCCTTGGGGCCAATCTGATTAATAATTGATATTACAAGAGTCTGATCGTAATCCATGGATTGCAGATATTGAAAATCCGAAATCGGACTAGAATACAGGTAATCAAAAGCCATTAAAAGAGTTTTTCCTATTTATCCTTTTCCCTCCTTTTTCATGGTTCACTTTTCTCCAAATCTCCCAAAAAGCAGAGACATGCGGTATCACATGGATCCTAACAAAGATGTACATCTGATCACTTTTTGTAAAGCATGATGAGAATTGTGAGAGGTTCTTCGGACAGATTTTTTGTGAAAAACAGTGGAGGATGCAAGAAACAGGGACTCAGGTGATTCGGGTTAGGAACAGCTAAATACATTTGGTAAACAACTCGGCTTTGGATTTAAAAGTTTTCCTTCTTGCTAGCTGTATTGAATCTTACATCTAATTCTCAAGGGGTTGAAATGGGCAGTCAGTCTGAGTTCTGAACTCCCAACTCCTTTTTTTCCGTCCTAAAGTTTCATGGCTTCAACTCTGTAAAATTGTTACAAGGAAATTGATATGTAAGTTGAAGTATAACATGATATAATGGCACTGAAAGTAGGTTTGGTACTCATAAGCAATGCATTAATATGAAATACTTTTTCTGCTCACGTAAAATCTGATCCACATCTGACCCATTTTGACCTGTTATTATAAAATTTGGAAGCAGAACAAACAAACAAATAAATAAATAATTTTTTTTAGTTGAAAAATTAGTACCATTCAAGATGGCGGTGCAACATAGGTGATGGGAAAGTGGAGTTGGATTAATAGAGAATAATTTTAGATGACTTTCTCTAATAATCTTTAGAACTAGCATGTGCCTTTTTGTTAATTATTTCTTACGCCTTATGTATGTTTGTGAATTTTCTTTTCTTTTTGTACTTTCAGCATACTTTACGTGTTTGATGAACTTTTGGCATAAAATATTGGGAGCTCTTTGCAGGCAATACTAACATGGAAATAAATGTTATCACATTTTACCAAAAGGGTATTTTCGTAATTTCATAAAGAAAAAAAAAACTCATATAAAGAGAGGTGTTCCATTTAACAACCAGGGACACTTTAGTCATTTTTGTTCATATTATATGGTCCTTTGTTCCATTGTTCAAAACCCTAACATGTTTTTGTAAAGTACCCCGAAAAACAATATATATATATATATATATATATATATATATATATATATATATATATATATATATATATATATATATATATATATATATATATATATATATATATATATATATATATATATATATATATATATATATATATATATATATATATAGGCTTTATCAAATTAATACGTTAGATCGTTTTTTCAATATAATATAAATAATAATTTGCTGATCGATGATAGGACACAAAAGTCAATAATTATCAAGCGTCTTATTGGTTTTTGTTAGGTATATGTCTTAAAATGGAAAACTTAATCAGTAAAAACCAGTTTTGGCTCAATTTGAAATCAAATTTAAATCTGGTCGTCACTGGAATAATGTAGTTATATACTAAAAAGGAATGCAAGTTATTGGCTTTCATTTCGTGGAATCGCTCGCTAAGAGGCCGTTTGAATCCGCTGGAACACCACTGAACAGAACAGCCGTGTTAACGGCACATGGATATCGGTGCCTCAGCCAAAAACTGCAGACTTAGGCGACAAAAATCAACATTGGCCAAAAAAAAAAAAAGATTGTGCCTAGATTCTGTGACGTTTATATATATATATATATATACAGCAATGTTTGTTCTAAAAAGTTGTGTGCTACCACTGTCGAACTCATCGGGGGGCTCAGGGCTCCAAAACTCCTCTTTTTTCTCTTGCGACTAGAAAACCGTCCATATTTTGAAAGCTAAGATTCCAACTCGTGGGTCTATCAAAATCGAGTCGTGTCAAGTCCTATTCGGCTCAGGTTGAGAGTATTCAGCCACACAGAAATGAGATCAAGAAAATTCCTGAGATTTTATCTCTGAAAACAGATGGAGTTTTTTCTTTTTTTCACTTTTGAATCGAACACTTAGAAGGTCACAATTGCCTGACAATCCATAATTAAGTTTGCATGTATATGCCATAAAATAGACGATCTTAGAAAAGATTTCCTTAAGAACACAAATGTCGACACCAACAACGGATAACAGCCTAAGCTCCACTTCTAAGAAGAGCTCCACGTTTTTATTTTATTTTCTGAAACATCCCCACAAAATGGAAAATTTCGCTCGATAAAGGTCTGATAACTCAAGATCTTTACCTGACTTCTTTTCCAGTTTTCCTTCTTTTATACTTTTCCGGGAAGTGGGACAGAGACGTCGATAGATTCCTTCGGGACAGCACTTATCTGGATAAAGATATGTCCAGCTAGGCAGATATACACGCGCTTACTGTCTGCGGATTATTGTGTGCAATATATATATTATATATGGAGAGAGATAAAAAGAGACATGCCCGCATTAACATCTATCAGTCACTTTTGGGGTGTGTGTGTGTGTGGTGCATGCATGTATACGGTGGTGATGCCTATAGTCTCAAGGTGCCAATTGTATAACCAGGTGCATCGAAAATTCTGTCATTGATCTGCTAAGTTTTTGGTCAGCACCCATTCGACAATGGTAAGTAGAAAAAACTGAAAAGATCTAGCAGCGTGCTGCGTGTAGTCTGAAGACGGTACAAACAGGAGCTTTATACATTGGCTCGATCAAGTGCTCAATCTACATCACCGCCTACACTGTTAACTATAATCACTGCAAACTGGACGAAGCTGGACTCTCGATTTGGCACATGAGTTGACAATTTCTGAAACTGGAAACCAAGGTCCTGACCATCAGTAGTAACTATTTTAGAAGATTACTTTAACATTATCTGGAACTCAGAGAGTATCAGCCTGGAGCCGCAGCAGATGAAGCTGGTATGGTGGTATCATGCTATGTTAAAGAAACCAAAGTCAGCCTTGGCACGAAGTCAGTAGCAAATCAAGCAGCCCTTCGGAGGATCAACGCCAACAAATACCAGAGAGCAGCATCTATTGATGACAGTGCTACGATGAGCAGGGCAACAAGCACAAGTGTAAGGATTGCAGTCTTCAGCTGCCAAATTAAAAAGGATCAGCAATGAGAAACCAAACATACTGGCAGATGATGAAATGCTGAATTAAGGTGACAAAAAGGTGCAATATACATCTAACCTGGAACAGCTAGAAAAGAGATCAAATGCAGCAGCAGAAATAAAAAATGGTCTGAACAAACAGGAATGCCACAGGTTTCACTTTTCAAGAATGGACAATTTGGCTGTGCTTTAAAACCAAGAATAGGTTCACTTACTTTGAAATAGATTAGTTACTTTCAACATGGATTTCTTTTAAATTTGCTTATCTTTTACTAAAAGGCAAAAGTCATCCTGCATCTGCTTCATTCAGACCATTCAAAACTATTATCATCATTTCTTTGGGGAAAGAACGAGGATGCATAAACTTTCTTGTAGGGCTCCTGATAACTATCTTTGACAAACAATGATATTTCTTGAATGTTGATGCTCACAAAAATGATGCATTTAGATGTTCGGTGCAGGAGATAAAGATGATGTAGGGACAGTGGAAAATGCAATAAGATGTTTGGTGCAGGATAAACATTTTTAAAAAGACCTCATGCTTCACAAGCAAAATATCATCTCTCCCATCACTGATCAGACACTATTGGTCTCAAAATGTAACAGGTGAAACCGTGAAAGTGCAAGAACTCCAGTCAGTAACTTTCAGAAGTGTGCAAAAAAACCCTCCCAACATTGGTCCAATGGGATATCCATAGATTGATATTCCTTTAGAATAAAACAGACAAAATTACAACTAAAAGTGGAGTTTAAAAAGAATAGACAAGCTAGAAATTCACATCCAAAGGAAATAACCAGTCTCAATCTACATGCCTATTGCAAAGATCAGAAGCCTGAGTGTTTAGCTGAACGAAGGCGTTTTGGTTTCTTAATGTGACAAGCTCATAGTATATGCTATTCCAGCTCTACAGAAATGTATTTCTTGAAAGTAATTCCTCAGATGTACTTTATTTTGTTGAGTCATAAGACTGCTTCATTTACACAAACCCAAAAAGTAATGGGAAGGATGAGATCAAGAGGTCAACTAACTTATAAAGGCGTAATCAGGACCATACAAACAAGTCTTCAAAGTGACTATATGAAGATTCAGTAATTCTCCTTTGCATTTATGCAGCTTATGTTAGTACAATAAATAACACATCTTCCTCCATGTGGCAACACAAAAAGATGATATAACTGAAGTCAGAGAAAGATAACTTCTAGATAAATATAACCCATCCTAAATGGTAAGCTGGAATAGTGTGTTTCATTTCCACCATTCCTTTCTCACATCCCAAAGCAAACAGAAAATCACTTAGGTTTTGAATGTTTTTCTCAGCAAGGATCCAGAAACTTTAGCAATATATAACTCCTAGACAGAATGTGGCCTACGGCATAACAGATGCTTACTGGTTCAGTTCTTCATGCAAAGCCTACAGTTCAGCCTTTGTGAACAGAGTATATGCTGAAAAAATGAGCTGTATCCTTGGAGAAGGGGGAGAAAAGAGACCAGTTTCTTAATAGTATAAGAAGTGGTGACGTGGATATTTATCCCATGAAATTTCAGAAGCTTTCAATGCAAAATAAAATCTCAGAGTTCTGCTCTATAATTTAGGTAAAAATATAAATTTGAAACAGTAGCCCATGATAAGCAACCTGAACAGAAGTCTTTTCATGAAATAGCTGATAATTCAAGCTCAAGCAGCTAAGTGTGAAGCATTCTATAATAGTAGAGAACAAGAGTGCAGCGCATGCAAATACAAAACTTTTCCGATGGTATATTTCTCTTCAAGCCAACAATTTTGTATGGAAGACAACAGAGGGAAAACAACTAACTTCTAAAACCTCCAAGCAGTAGGCAAAAGGCCACAGATGCATTCTGCATGAGGAATACATGTTAGAGGATTACTCCAATTATAATTTCACTCTGTGGCTTCAAAACATACTATTCATTGTTAAACTCCAGGAAAGTAGTCATACAGCATAAGCGGTGCTCATCAGATATAAAAGGGCACGTTTCTGTTTCAAGAGGCATAAAAGGCGGCCAAATGATTATCACATTCTTTTTCAGGTTTGAAATTTTTCTTCAGATGATGATGAGGAAAGGCAACAATAGAAGAGACTGGACAATGGGGAGCTCAAGCATTCCAACTCGTATGTGATAACAACAAACCAATATATGGCATTGGTAGCGTTGCAGTTTGATGTCTCTTCTTTTCTTTCTTCAAAAGCCAAGTGGGAGTTAGTTTGGTAGATAACAGATACTTTAATAAGATATTACAACTCCATGGATGAGCATATTAGAAATCAATCAGACTGTTCTTGTGGTAGTAAGTTCAAATGTATTTTGAGATGCAAGGGCTGCTTTAAGCATCTATATGAGGATCTAAAGCAACAGGCGAAGATGCATCTTAGATCAAATGCTGTTGTGTTAGCTTGGTCTAGCAGGATAGAAAGCATTGCCGCATTGAAATATAACAGCATTTAATGCACCATTGCTCCGTCATGTTAGACCTACATGGCCTGTCCCTTACATATAATTATTCGTAAGATGCATCAATATTCAATAGGCCGCGATTGCCAATTTATACAAAAGAAGCGCTTAAAATTGCCCTAGGGGAATGCTATTAGGCCCTACATCGACTTCATCTTCCTCCAAGAGAGATATTGGTTTTGAATATTCACAGGTTCAAATATTAACACCTGATCCTGCTGTAAGACCAACAGTGCGACTAGGAATTTGGCATTTTAGGTGGCACTTGCCTGCAGCACAAACTCAGAAAAAGCAGTAAATGCACAAACATTTCACTGTCTCACAATGCACCTATTTTTCTGGATAAATGAGTGCATTCAAACACCTCATAGACATTACAATTGAAGCATTTCAAATGTAAGAAAACTCCATTAGCAGTGAAAGATAGAAGGACAAACCGTGCTCTTAAACGATGGCCATTCTAAGTATCTTAATTCACCAGGCTGGTCTACCAGAAATTGAAGCAGCGATCTCAAATACCTGCAAATCAACAAGGATTACAGACACGGGATGGTGCAAATATCAGGTGGAAGTTTCCTCTACTTGTAGGAGAACCGCGACAACGAAACCAAGCAAAATTAGAGGGAAAAGAGCAGTAGTACCGATATGTTTCCTTGATTAGGAAAGACCAAAATGGCTCGAACTCAGATTTGTCGTCTTCAAAGGCGTAATGGGTCTGCCGGTTAGTCACTGATGCTGCTCGTTTCAGGCCTCGAGGACTAAAGGATTCATATTTACTGATATATTCCTGAATAACCAAGAAGAAAGGGACATAAAATAGGACGAACGACCTCGCCTATTCCAATCGTAGTACTAAACTGAAAAGCAAATTGAGCTTTACCCATCTATAAGGAAGCCGACGAGTATCCAAGAATTTGGTTCCAGAGACGCTATTCTGTAGAACGCGAAGGGGCCTTCTTCGCCTAAGAAGAACAGGACCTACAAACAAAGAAGATTAATAAGGTTTCCAATCACAAGCAGAAGAAAATTGTGAGGGAAAAGTAAGCACAAAGTTGCAGGAGACGGCTAGAGGGAACTACGGCAGATTGGTAAGACGGAGGACATCTTCAGTGTGGATACTGTGCATGGTGGAGTGCTCATGAGGATAGAGGCTTTAGGAATTAGAGTTCCACAAACACAAGAAAGGGTTTCTGATGGAAACTGGGGCTCACTCTACCGCTGACATCCAAGGAGGGGCCCAAACTTTATTTCCGGTTCCAAGAAATTACAAGTGATATTTTGGCCTGCCTTAAATACACAAAGATACATGTAAGATTGGTCTACTAAAAAAAAAAAAAAAGATGTTTATAAAGAGTACTAAGGCCTCCACCCCCCAAACGGGAAAATCAATACATCCAGCTCTGCCTTATTGTAATTCACAATTTCATTCCCATGTTTAAGAGAAATTTCATATTTTTATTTTTTCCCCTAGTTGATACCTTAGCATAGTTATTTAACCAACATTAAACAGCCCGAACTTTATAGAAGAAAGCATAGGATAAGTGTGCGTTTTATACTGGTCAGCATCACAGTCTTTTATTTTCACGGTTATTTTTCATAACCTACTTATTGAATATGATTTCCACATCCAAATTCATACAAAATTTATGTTTTTTCAATATATCATGCATATAAGAGTTTATGAATCAACGGGTAGACTATTTTAGCTCATATTACGCATTCAAAGAAATATCATTTGATGTTGATGTTTGTGATTTAAAACATTTATCCGGGACATAGTTTTCCATCTTACCTGAACCCAAGCAAGAACTGAAGTCGATTCGGTCTTGCATATGTTTGTATCAGATTTTCTTAACCAACCACTATTGGTTCAAGCTGGTGCTCGAGTATTTTTTCTAAATTATGTTGGTCTACGTTGTGGTGCTTGGACCCTGCCATTCCACAGAGTCCACACCGTAGCTGCACAAACCTTTTGTGGTGCTTAAACGATGGAATTCAAATGAACCATCGAAAACAAATTCCCCAGCTACTCCATAGGTGCCCCACACAGATTATCCATCACATATAACCGATGCCACCTCCAGCGACGGCTCCTTTTAGCTTAGGAGCAGAGACTGTAAACAGTTCCAACATATAACCAGATCATTCTGAAGAAGTTTTCTTCCTTCCAGGCAAGCTCTTACCATTTTTTCGACCCCATCTGGTTAATTATCTGCACCTGACTGCGGAGAAACTGAGATAAAATCTCTTACCACAGAAATCTGATAATAACAACCATGTCACGCACAGTTGAAATGAATTAAAAATCCTTTCTCTCTTGATTCCAGAAGATGCTTTTTCTCACATTCCGACTACCCACTGAAGCAATCTGTATAACCATTTCACCATGCTCCACAAGCTGCCTAAGATCAGGAACAAATCCCAGACTCAGCCATACCTTGCATTCAGCAGCTTCCCCTGGTTTACGCCCACTTTGTTCCTCATGAGTTTCACTTGAGCCATAAAACTTCACGAAGCAACATCTGACACGAACCTGTTTCTCGCATTCCATAATCCCCATGTGATGGAATGCAACTTTCCATTATTCCGCAAGCCACCCTCTTTTGACAACATAAGAAAACCATAATCTGGAATGAGGAATTCTTCTCCGCTCATACTTTCCAACAGTTCTGAAGAGATTCAAAGAACACAGAATTTTAATTGCAAAATTATTCAACATAGCTTGGATAAACTATGGCACTGAGGGCCATTTTAGATGGAGAAATGCCTATCCGAGTGCATTGTGGCCCTTTTGATTTGTTTAGTTGTTGTTATTTACACTTGGCAGGATTGGTTCTGCCCTTTTGTTATTGATACTGCCGTCCTCCTGCTGGAAACATTTTTGCTGATGGTGTCTGCATTTAGTATCTTCTGCATAGTTATGAATAGGTAAGGCCTTTTGTTGTTTTCTGTATAACTCTATCTTTCTTCTCGGTTCTTCCAAATTTTATCAGGTTCGTTGTTACTATACTTTTCCTTTACAATAAAGTGGAAGGGCTGTATCACAGCAGTTGAATTTCTTTTCAAGAAAAGGGTCTGATCGCTGAACTCGTTTTCTGTTGACAGAAACAAAACTGCGAGTTTAAGAACACAAACCACAAACTCAATCCATTTAATTGAAATATCATGTAAGGAATATACTTAGGCTGATCGTGAATACAATCTAAAAACCCAACTGACATGTTACACAACTGATAGGCGATCCAAACAGCTTGTTCTCGAAATGTTTCATATAGATGTTTGTTCTAGTTAGTCTCTTTAATGTCTGCTAGAAGACGTTGAAGTGAAAACTCAAAGCCTCTCTTATTAATAGGGGTGGCGTCGCCGCATCGGGCCGGGTACCCTAAGTAAGCCAAATAACTTATTTTTCAATAGATTATATATATTAATATTTTCATTTCTAATCGAGCCAAGCATGGTTGAGCTTCGAGTCAGAGTTATAAAGGAACCTGAGCCTGACTTCTTGTCGGTTTGGTCCGATGCCCAGCCGTGACATCAAGCGGCCAAGCCCTTTTTTTTTTTTTTTGTTGGGTTCTTAGCACAAACAATGAAGGTTTTGAAAGAGTTGTTGAATTTGGACGTCGACCTCGAATACGTGCCAATATGATGGACGAACCCACTGCACTCGGAAGGGTTCCCTGAATCCCTCATCATCTTAAAAATGCAGGCGTTCCCTTGTCGGCCGTATAACCTGAGAAGGGATTCTGAGGGACCTTCTCATCTTAAAAAAGGAAAAAAGAGAATAAGATGATGGTGAGAGAAAAATCTAGAGATTGCAGGAACGTTCCGCCGACTTGGTTCTGCCAAAGCTTAAACGCCATCGTCGTCCCCTTCTCGGCCGTATAACCAGCTCGCGAGAGAAAGAGAGTGAGAGCGAGATGTTCGGCGTTCTGTTCCCAAACCGGAGCTTCCCACTCGACATGTCGAGCTTCACCCAAATCGACACCTTCCATTGGATCCTTGATATGAACTCCTTTGTGGGTAGGTAGCACCTCTCTCTTTATTTCTGTGTGGTGGCTCCCCATCTTTTAAATTTTTGTTGAGTAGATGGATTAATTACTTAAGATTACGAATTGCAACTTCAGGGGAAGCGTATGATCAAGTGAAAGAGATGTGCATATTTCTCCTCAATGGCTTATCTCTCCCTCCAGATAAGGCGCTCGCCGTCTACATCCAGTCCCCTGGTTCGGACTTCCAGTACTGTGGCGCGGTTTACGCCGGCTGCCCTTCCGCGGTGCTCCCCCTCTCGTGGCCGGAACCTGGGGGGCAGGGGCATTTGACTTCCGACGCCACACCATTGACGGCGAAAATTGGTATCTCCGTCATGGAGCTGGCGATGCTTCCGGCGCTCAATGGCGGTCAACAAAGGCGGATTGAGCAGCTGGCCATGAAAGTAGGAGAGAACCTCTTCAATTTCATGCAGTCGTTTTGTTCTGCAGAAGGGAATCGCCTCGTCGTCCCCATGGATATTCTGGACCGGTGGTTCAAAAAGTTTCAGGAGCGAGCCAAGCGGGATCCCGAGTACTTGAAGAGCTTTGCTTTGTGAAGGATTTCTTGGGTTCTTTCGTTCTTCTTTTCTTTTCTCTTTCCTGATTTTTCCTTTTGGGCGAAGAACAGGATTCTTGGAAGCAATCATCGATTTCATAATTATGGATAGGAGTGGTTCTTTCTCTGTGTCGCGTTTACTTGGGTCAATGAAGACGAATTGATTTAGAGGAAATCACAGTGGTGAGAGTTGTTTCTACCTTCTTGTGAACTTGGGTAAATTCTTGTCCGAGAATATGTAGAAAATCTTTGGGACAAGAGATTGAAATTCTTTTGTGATGTTGTAAAGTGTTTCATATGTAATGGCTCTGAACTGTCGATAAGTTCTTGATCGGTCTACCAAATGGGTAGACTTAATCCCTCTGAGAAGATACTGATGTATCAATCAGCTACGGGTGAAGAAACATCCTTAGCCTTAGGGTATTCCTGGGCAAAGAAAGCAAGATGGGATGGTCCTTTACATGCATTCTTGTCGATAAGTTCTTGATCGGTCTACCAAATGGGTAGACTCGTCTGCTCGTCTATCTGCTGGGTTGGCAGCCATGAAACGAAAGAATGGCTACTGTAGAATGCGTCCACTTCTTTGCTTCTAGCAAATGCGCCGTCGAACTGGGAATGAGAACGGGACGTGTAACGATCTAACAGACACCAAAGCAGGCGAGTGCTTTATTTCTGTCTGTTCCTCTGTTGCATGCATGAATGTAAGGTTCTCCTTTCCAGTTTCCATCAGTTCCTTTTACAGCTAATTCTTTTTATTAATCGGTTGGATAGATTAAGTTGCCTTCATCGTTTGCGTGTTAGTACTGCTATTCAGTAATGTCCCCAAGCAGCCACATTACAGTACCTGAGGAGATCAGCAGACTTGCTTCATTGATCGTTTGTAGCTGCGTTGCTGAAAGTTTTCTTCCATTTCCCCTTTTGACAGAAGTTGGGGGATAACTTCTTTGGGATTTGAACTGGAGATCGATACGCAACCTGTCAATCAAGAAAATTATAAGAGGGCATCGTCAGTTCCTTTATTTAGGAAGAAGGTTGATTTAGAATAAGATATGTGCTAGTGATACATATTATAAAGTGTCCTGAATCGTTGGCCATTTTTACCGCAAATGATAGGGCCGTGAGATTTGTCTAAGGGGATAATGTGGAATCTTTGGTAGTGACGCAACTAACTAGCCCATGGTAAGACGCAACTAACTAGCCCATGGTAAAAACAAAATACACCTGAAATTATATTATGGGACTGTTCCTCAGCTGTTCTTAATACCAATACGCTTCAATCAGTATATTGAAAAAGTCGAAAAATATAAAATGTTCTGTTCATCGGTACGTGGTGCAGACACTCCGAGTGAAAGCTAGCTGATGTTCAGGGAATCCAAGAAAGAGAGCAATGGGAAGTTGCTAAAAATGCCAATGAAATGCAGAAGGGTTGAATAGCGCCGTTTTAAGATCCTCCTATGAATCTTAAGCAGAAATGCTTTTCTTCGTGCCCCGATTTTAGACAAAGAATGCAGAGAACCACTGGAAATAACGAAAAAGATATCGTCTCGCTTTGGAGGATTCCTTGCACATTGATGTTGATCTCACCACAGAGGCATTGAACCAACTACTATCAGCAAGGAAGATTGATTTTTTTCTGGCAGTTCCCGTTTCTTTGCACTGATCTCTAGTGCCCCCAATGATGATGACCATCAAGCCGTTTTTGTGTTTGACTTGGATTAACCATTAGCACTTAGAGGGATGCTCTTTCACAGATGTTCATTTCTACCTCTCTTCTAGCTTTATCCTACTTCTTCCCCAAGTTAGTATTGGAGGTGAGCCATGGAAAATTTTGCAACTCGTCGGGCGATGGAAATTCCGGTGGCTACAGTACAGACTCGGACAAAGCAAAGGCTATCACCGGAAAATTTTAAGTTGCATTCGATGTGCTAAGGACTTGTGCATGCAGAAAGTGAGACTCCGGCTTTTTCGTGAGCATGAAATTTGAGGACTCAGGTAAGTATTTACTTTCAGGCAGTCAGCTCAAGATTGTAACTATGTCAGGCCAAAAAGATCAGTCACCATACAGCCCAAAAAATGGTCTTTGATATTTTGACCACTCAGGGATTTGACATTGCATTGGCAAATACCAGCTCCCGAACAGAGGCTCCATGTTCTGTTAGCTCCTTACAAAATATAAGGGCCTTCATACAAAGAATAATACTAGCGTTACCCGCTCAAGACTAGACTTGGAAGTTCGTGTTCAAAACGTTACCAAACATTTATTGTGTCCATGTATGTGCATATGATCTGACTAGGAGGCAAGAACTTGCCAG
This sequence comes from Nymphaea thermarum, assembly GCA_011799765.1. Taxonomy (NCBI): domain Eukaryota; kingdom Viridiplantae; phylum Streptophyta; class Magnoliopsida; order Nymphaeales; family Nymphaeaceae; genus Nymphaea; species Nymphaea thermarum. Next base: position 931,019 of record JAANDH010000038.1, read on the forward strand.
ACGCAAAACTGCAACAAAGGAACATGCAAGGCCACGTAGAACCTAAAAGCCAAAAATTCCAAACTGAGAATGAGATGCTTGACTGAGAAATCGAGGGAAAATTAGAACGACGAAATGGAACAATAACATGAAAAGCTTTAATTATCAAAGAAGTTTACATCAACAACAAACAGTTAAAGCATTACACACACTGGCAAATTCCAATTCAAAGGATATTTACACATCGGTCATAGAGAATAAAATGCAGTTAGTTCCTTTCAAATTCACAAAAATACAGCAAATCATATTACTCAAGCAACATCAGGTTAATATAGGGTAAGCATATTAGCAGTCCCCGCATATTCTACTGAACAACTCTAAGTTAGTGTGTCTGGCGCTATTTGTAGACATTCAGCTTTCAACTGATTCCATACACTTCCTCTGATCACGTCAATTACCAGCATTCTAGAATACAAATTCCGTTGAACATAGTTTACATTCTGCAGCACAAAATCTGAATAATCAACTCAATACGAAATTAAACTGCCACTAGTAGCAATCCTCATTTCCTTGTCCTGGAGAAAGTTAAAAGGGAAAAAGTATTTAATGAAACAGAAAAGAGATCATTGATTTAACGGTTAACAATACCATAATGATTCTACAAAAACAGCCAAAGGGAAATCAAGGAGTCACATACCTAATCTGCGAGTAATCAACTACAAGTGGAAGGAGGTGACACTGATTCAGAAGCACACATCGATGACACCGACATTGTGTCTTCCTTCATCAGTGCTACAAAATTCAAAGGTGTGGCTGTCATTCTCCGTGGTTCTCTGAAGAGCCCATTCTGGCGACCAGAGAGTGAACGTGGGGTCATCATCTCTGAGGCAGCACTACCAACAGACAAGCGGCGAGGAGTAGCGGTCGAGGACCCATGTGCACGAACACCATTTGACTTGGAGCCATTAGTCCTTTTTGGGCTAGGCTTGGACCCATAAATGGCTTCCTTCTCTGTAAGGAGGAGGTCCTGTATTTTCTTCTGATCCTGCAACCATCAACAACATACAGAAAACAATTAAACATAAAGAATCCAACATCCTTTTGCCAAAGCTGGGGTGTCTAAATTTGCTTTAAGCATAAACAAACCCGATAGCGCTTCCGTTCTTCCTCTTTCTGTTGTCTGGTGATGACATAATCCTCCAAGATAGATGCCAAACGAACCTGCAGAACAATAAGAAGTATTAGAGAAAGGCAACAAAAATTAAGTTAAGAGCTTCCCAGATACACATGATGCCTGGGACGGCTTACCCCATCAAACAGAAAATATTCATCCCTTTCTTCTTCCCATGCACGTGTGCGATGCATCAAATTATCCACCATAGCTGTAAGCAACCAGAAGGCATCTCCTTATGGACTTTACTAAAATATGTGCACAGTATGCTCTTCATACCAGCAAAGAAACAATATGAAAATGATATTACCAGGAATCTTCGTTACAGTTATTCGAGCTTTCTCAGCACGTTTAAGACCTAAATGGGCACCTCTCCCTGCACTGTACCTATTCTCATCCTGAAAGTCATAAAAGATGAGACCAATCAGCAACCAAATTATATTTATGCATCTCAAGAGCCATTGAACAAGCTGCATTTACCAAAATCTAACATCCATTATACGGATAACATATGCTTAAGAACTTACTTGATTGTAATCTTCAAGCCATTTTTCTTCTTCACAGGCTGCAAGCCATTTGTCAATCCTGTCCATTATTTCTTTCCTGCTCAATGCTTCTTCTTTTGCTTTTACAATTTGAGCCTCAATATTTGCAAGTAGTTCAGAAGGGTCCACTATACCTGAAGAAGAGAATCAAATTGGTTATCTTAATGCTGGAATGCTTTGCAAGACTATTATCATGAAGAAGAAATGATCAGGACCAGAATCTATCAAGGCAATTGATTTCTCAGGAGCTGTGCTCATATCTGGCTCAAGATGTGCCTTCCTGCATATTTCTTCAAGTTCTAACCTTCTCTTGAGGACCAATTCTTTCATTCTACTTGCTTTCAGCTTACTTAGTCTTTCAACTTCTTCTGATGCCTATTTAAAACACAAAGAAGGATTTACACACATGAAAAAGTGAGGCATCTGATAAAAATCTAAATATATGTAAAAGAGCCGGTAGGCTAACCTGCTTAATTATCTCACTTGAAAGAATGCCAGGATCTTTGATATCACTTTCTGATGACCCAAGGATGTCAGTGATCCTGCCAAAAGGCATCATTTCCTCCTCAGGTGTATCCATCAAGTTCCACAGTTCAAAGAGAGACGATGCAGTGTCTTTCAACTGGGCAGCCACAAACCCCTAGTCACCACTATGCAAATGGAAAACAGACAAAGGCTACCATAACTGCAATTACCTTCTGAATACGTGCTTTCTTTTCCATCTTTAGCTTCTCAATAGATTGAGCAAGACCAACCAATGTGTCATTGCTGATGTTCTTGCATTGTGTATTTCCTGCCTCATGTAGGCTTGGGTGCACTTCACTGACAGTCTCTCCAAAGTCTACTCCAAGTAAAGCACAAAGACAATGTACCTCATTCACAGATTCAAGAACCCTATGAAGACGATCTGACTGGGAAGAGCACAAAGCACAAAAAAGAAGCTTCAGCAGCAATCCAGAGTCTCTAGTTTATGGTTAGCTTGCATATAAACTTGTCTGATTTTATGAAACAAACGACAACCAACACTGTTTTTTAATATTTCCAACAAAACCTTGTCAAAGTTGAAATATGGGCTATGTCACATGGGTACGCCTCCAAAGGAGGCGTACCCTGCCGGTACCGGTACGATACCGGTACCGGTACGCCATCGGGTACGCCTCCGGTACGGCGTTGACCGTACCGGGTACGGTCAACGTACCGGAGGCGTACCCGGCGTTTTTCGGACACGGTCAATCTTGACCGGGTCCAAATTTGTCCTTTTTTTTTAACGAATATTACATTTTAACTTTAAAAACTGTTTTAACGTTAAACAGAAAACAAAAACGCAAGGGTTTCGCTCGAAACCCTTGCCTTGTCTCCGACTTACCTCTGGCTCTCACCATCCCGGCGACGAAGGCAGCTGCGGCAGCGGCGAACGGAGCGTTGACAGGCGACGGCAGAGGCGGCGAACGGAGGGCGGAGCGACGAAAGCAGCGGCGACGGCAAACGGTAGGACCGTAGGAGGCGACGA
>JAANDH010000038.1:936052-952609 GCA_011799765.1 Nymphaea thermarum
CTAATCTTGATGATGAGGAGGGAGGAGAATGAAAATCAACAAAGCTGATGTATTTTGAATGCTTTTTTAATGTTAATTATGAGACTGAGGAGAGTGAGACTGAGGAGAATGAGAATGTATTTATGAATATGACAATATGTTATTTTGTTTGTGATTTTTGATATAGATATGTGCAAATATGTTATTTTTCTGCATTTTTCGACATATATGTGTGTGTGTGTACGGCCGTACCCCCGTACCCAAGGTTTTTGAAAATGGTCCGTACCCGTACCCGTACCGGCACCCGTACCCGTACCCATGTGACATAGAATATGGGCATGTAACAGACAAACAAAATATGCATGCAATAAAAAGGTATAGATGGAAACCAAAAGTTGCAGTACCTTCTCCTTCTGCAAAGATTGAAGATGTAATTGATACTCGTTCAGCTTCCTTAATGATAAATCATGTTCATCCACAGTAACTGCATTTTTATCATTCAGGTCTGTATAACCAGACAACTCTCCACTAATTTTTTCAATCTGTGCTTTTATAGCTCCAAATTGTTTGACACGCTCTTCTCTTTTCATCCGCAAATCTTCTAGTAAAGGTGTCACCAATGCAAGTTGCTCCCTCAATGAAGATGGCCTTCTCTCTGGCTGATATATAAAAGACAAACCAGATTCATTTCCATATTACTCTGTTGCCTGTATCTTCATGCAACGATGCATGTCTTACAACAAGTTGCCTCCTACTTCATCACGTTAATGTTTTCAATCTTAAAGTGTCCATTAAAGTTGACTCCATAAACTTTATATCTTTGGTAAACAATTACAAGGAACAATATTTGAACATGTGAAAAGCAACAAGTTGCAGGTGGGAAAAGGGGCATATGTCTCACATGGACGCCAATGAACCAGTTGAGGAGATATGACACACATCAAGTGGAACTGCCATGACCAAATTAATTTGAAGTGTGATATACTGATATTACGTCATCCTACACTATTTGGCTTATTTCCTTCAGCTGCTAGACACAGTGAAAGAGGTGCAAGGTAGACAAGACAAATTAAGACATCAACAATGATCTATTTATCAATTTTTTCAGTTTTGGGAAGGCAGTTATAGTCCCCAACACAATTTGATACCAAGAATTCTTGGCTAAGCTCATGCTGACACTCAACCATGACAATCTATACAATAACACAATGATGGCAACTCTCTTATATCTTCTGAAAAGATAGTGACAAGGTCGACTGATACACCATAAACAGATTGCGCTGTTATTGCCTTACTTACTTTAATATCCAGATGTCCCCCTGTACACGACTCTTCAAACTTTACCAGTAAAATACATTTGATAGACAAAAAACTAAAAACTCAATTCCCCAATAAAAGATAAAAAAGGATTGCTGGCACAAAAAGGAAACAATCGAGACATGTTGCCTAAGTAGTACACAAATTAACACAAGTATACTTGCTATAGAACATTATCTTCATTATGAAATATAGGGAAAATGTGTGATACTAGTGAAAGTATGAACCAATGAGCTCAAACTCATAGATGTGAGTTGCATCAAATCAACCTGAAGTCCAAACATTGATGGGTTTAACATGATCTATTTACAGAGGCTCAAAACTTCGTGTCCTTCACTAAAGTAACATTATGATAGTAGGAAGTAACCAGTTCTCAACTTCTCATGCATGGAACATTTGTTAAGTTTACACCTGAAAAAAATATGCTTCCATGATTCAGAATTCGTCTATCACTAAACATGTTGACCAAATTAGATCCTTGAGGTCTAACATATCTACAGAAAGAAAGTTATTCCTGCTGTTATGTCCATTCATTAGTACCAATGAGTTCAAATTCATTGTGGAAAGGTCCATGCTGCACCTATTTGGTAGAGACGTTCATGCGACAAATTTTCTCGTGAAACAAAAATGTATGAAATGCAACCTCCATCGCCAAAAACTAGGAATCTACTTTCATATTGTATAATCCACAAAATTTTAGACCATTTATTAATGCTTTACTAGCTACAAATTAAAACCACAACATAGTAACTGATTCTTAGGTTTCTGCTGATAAAATTCACATCTGCGCAGTTAGCTTCCTGAAAACAAAGACAAGCAATGCCAACTTCTGGATTTTCAGAAACAGAAAAACATATTAAACTTTTCAAAATGACCAATGGTTCTTCTGAAAATTTCACAAAAGTAACTGGGTTCCCCAACAAAACTTTTCTGGATGTCATCCGAGTCTCCGACCTGTGTTTTATTAGCTGAAGTTGCCACTACAAAGAGTGCAGAAAATCAGATACATACAGGAACGAAGGCCCTTACCAGGGAATGAAGGTCGAGATCTCCAACCGCTGCCACAAGTGCTGCAAGTTCAGCCTCTTTAGCTGCTAGGGACTGGTGCAATCTTGCCTTAGCATTGCTTGCCACGGCCACCTTCCTCCTATACACTTCCAAACATTCCCTCTCCAGTTCCACCAACATTTGGTCCTTCTCTGCCTCACTTTCACCCATCTCATCCCATATATGCTGCTTGGTGCAATAAAGGAAAATTTAACAAGAAAACGGTTCCTCTAGTAAGTGAACTAATTCAGATAACTGGAAACAATTTCCCCCCCGTGGCCATATAAAACTGGACGCAAAGCCACCAGATAATGAAACAAAAGAATGGACATATTCGACCAAGTGAACCTATTCTTGGAGAGTACATTCTGCTATAATGCGTAAAAGATCCCCTTGTTCATGCTTTAAAAAAAGAGACATGTAATTTTGGGATCTCACGCCTTCTGCCAAAAGGATACATTCATTAGCATTTTGTCCCTTAACATAGTCAAAACAGAAGACCAATCAGGCAACAGCCTTTCTTTGCAAGATATTTTACAAGCAATATTTTTTAATAACAGATCCACACCTTCTGCCCGAAAAAAGATAAATTCCCATTTATGAGAAAGAAACCCATTCTTCTAAAGAAAAACCACTTCATTTTGCGAGAAATTAGGAGAAGAATACAAAGTACCATCTTAGACCTAGAGAAAGCAAATGAAAAGAATTAGTGGCCATCAAGCCACGTATGAAGCAAAGACAACCAAACTTCTCATTCAAATGAGGCACATTTTTTCCTGTCCAACAGATGACGACGAAGAACCAAGGAATTGGTAGAATGCTACAGTACAACCTAAACCAAGGAATTGGTAGAATGCTACAGTACAACCTAAACTCAAAACCCAAAATGCTCATCCTGTTTCCACCCCTAACTACATGAGACAGCATCATGAAAGCCAAAAAAGAGAAGTCAAAGAAAAGACGAGGTCGAACCTGGAGTTCTCTTAGCAAGACCCCGCAACTAGTATCCATGCGGATACTCATCTTTCCAAGTCGACAACCTCCCCTTCCTCTCTCCTCTACAGAAGCCTAAACCTCCAGTGATCTCCTGCCAAAAGAAGCCCCATAAAAAAATGAACCAAGAAAACCTCAAAACCCCGCCAAAAACTCGCTCTTCAAAAACCCAAAAAAGCAGAAACAGGAAAAGAACACCACAAGAAACAAGAAAACGAAAAGAGATACAGGAGAAAGGAACAAAATTACATGTCAAAACGAACCAGGAAAGAAACCCCACAAAGTGGGACTCTCCTCACTCACCAAAACAGAGCCAGAGAAAAAGGAAAAGAACAGAGGGAGTTATAATATTCCTGTTGAAGATCTCAAGGATCTAAAGAGAACCCATTTTTGCTAAAAGCAAAAGTAGAGACCTGAAAGTCAGAAAAAGACGCATTTTCGTTCTCCTGAGCAAACCCACTGAAAAGAAAAAGAAAAACCCAAGAAGAAAAAGATCTCTCTTTGGGTAAGTAAAGATCAGAGAAAAGGGAGACACCAGAGAGAAAGAGAAGGAGGTCACATTTAGAGAACAGACCTCAGGAATAGAGTGTAGAGGCTTTCTAGGGCCTGAGATAGGTTTCAATGCGGTTTGTCAAGGAAGGAGAAGCCTCTGTTCTAGAGAGAGAGGAGCGCCTATTCTCCTTCTTGTGCAGGCACAGAGCGAGGACCAGAGGAGTACGGGGTGAAGTAAACTCCAAAATATAATACCCTACCCATAATAATATTTTTCTTGTTACCATATTAAGTTCGTTATTTTAATTTCTCAAGACTGGTGAACTGGTGTGTCTGCATTTTTATAGTTTATACCGAGAAAATGACACTTCATCTTGCAAGTATCCGCCCTTCACGGGACAGCATTCCAGAGTATATATGATTACAGTAAATGATATAATATATGTACATATAAAGTGTAAGATCCCAGCTTAACTCTCACCTCTGATTCTCTGCAGTCGATGTTGTTGCGTTCGCTTGAGAGTTCAAGGTTAAAGCAGCAGAGCTGTTAATTTCAGGTTGTTTTAGAGCTGGTAGTCTTAATTTTTTACTAGCAAAAGAAGTCTGATCACCAGCTCATATGGTGCCCACACTTGCTTAGCACCAACATGGCAATGGCATGTGAATGTATGTCACCAAGTGGGAGAGGACATCATGACCTCCAAAACAACTTGGAAATGTTGCCGTTGCACCATCAAATGTTTAGAACCAATTTAAAATGCATTCTTTCTAAATTTGGTAATTCTCTCACACTCAGGCTCCTAACATGCATTGGCTTTTGCAAAGGCAAAGCACTACTTTGTAATTTGAGCCATTTGTCGGCCGTCCACCGGCCATTAGACCAACCAGTTATGTCATACCCCATATTTATCTTATAGGTTAAAAGAAGACATTTCTTTTTCGTTAGATGCATTTTCTATGTATATGTTTATGAGGAGCAATGCAAGCCCTTCTACTTTTTTCTTTTGTTTTTTATAACTAAAGCTAATTCAGAACCTAGGTGAGGAGCAGAACACCCATCAATCAAAGTGTTGTGCGTCCATTATTTACAATTTAAAAAGTAGTACCAATGAAAACTAAGGCTAATTCAGAACCTAGATGATGAGCAAGACACCCACCAACCAAAGTGTCGTGCATCCATTATTTACAATTTAAAAAGTAGTACCCATGACAATCAAACTGACAACTAGACTTTCACCAACCTGTCTATACTGCGGCCTTCAATTGGTTGAGATTATGACTAAGAAAAATGAAACCATAAGGAAGAGAAAGCGACACCCTCGTAATATAAACCGATATAAGACTTGGTACTTGTTGATATTAATAAAATAACAATTATTCTTATCATAAACCTCTCACACACTGGCTTGGGTTTCCCAAGAGACAATATTGGTTTGGATCCCAATAAAGGGCAGTTCACTAAGTTCGTAGAAGTGTATATTTCCCTTTGTTTTTATTTCTTCCTTCTTTCGCCGTCCATGCACATGAATCAGGGATGAAGAAGAAAAAGTTACGGCACTTTTTCTTTCTACTGCTTTCAATCGACCATTTTAAGCACCGCTAAGTATCCGTTCGGACCTACACTTCTTTATATTACGTCTGTCCGGTCGAGATTATTTTTATTCTTCAACCTTGTCGACACTCTTTTGAGTTAACTACTCGCGAAACTTTCACAAGGGTTTACGGAAACATTAAAACATGTTTTTTAACTTTTTCAATTGAAGTCTCAGTAAGTTATTTATAATTTTCCTTCATAAGGGGTCCGGACAAGGCCCGATAGCTAAGTTTCATCGAGAGAAAAAAAGGGCAACGGCCAACTTATAAAATGAAACTAATGGATCTTTGGAATTTATGGATTTATTGTTTTGTAAAAAGCATGAATACATAAAAATTTCAGCGGCAGAGATACTTGTGGGCTGGTATGAACTTTTGGATAATAACTCGTCCTATTAAAAATTACATTTGACTCATGTTAGTGAATCAAGTGCCTCTTAGCCAAAAAATCTGGAATCTATCATGAGATCCGTGGAATGCCCATTCATTAAAACTTAATATATCTAAAATCCAAGTCTATCAACTCCAATTTTTCATTTTCCACACTAGTGACAAAAGGCTAAAAAACTTTTGATCCTCCAGCTCATACGATTCATCCAGGTCCCTGGAAATTGAGGATCTCAAACAAACGCCAAAATCCAAAAGCTACACATGAACCAGCAAACACTTTGATTCCAAAAGTTTTTTTTATGTTTAAAATTTAATATATATATATATATATATATATATATATATATATATATATATATATATATATATATATATATATATATATGAAGAAAGTAAGAATGACTTATTTTTCACATGATAAATAAAGCCATAACAAAGAGTTTTACTGACAAAGTATGTATTGACCTTTGAACTAAGGTCGTGAGGGGAGGACGGTTAGAGAAAATGTACATGTTTGCCCATCCCAAAAGTGGGACCCACAGCCCCTACGTCAAGAGGAAGGGTATTTACGTCATTTCATGAGAAGGGCATTTACGTCATTTTCGATGCTCCTCCTCCCTGTTCACCTACCCTGGCGAAACGGCTGTCGGCGACAGCGGCTCCGTCCGAAATTCTCGGCGACGACGTAAATAAATCATTCAATTTTTGTCCATATCATCTCTCATGGAGGAAATGCCAAGATGAAACGAAATACCAACCAGGAAATGCGAGTCGCGACCGTAGAAAATTCTCTGGAACATAGTGAAGTTACAAAACTATGTATCAGAGAAATGAACTTTCTTTTTGTCCCCTTCTTTTTCCTTTTGATAAGTTATACCTTGCAGGATTTGCATTGCATGAGATGTGATTTCACTGTATCTCCATTCTTCTTTAAAAATGGAAGCAAAATATAATTTAAAATTATTATTGAAATTAATAAGAAGATAGATGATCTTCTTTCGATGTTAGCCTTTCGAGATTTAATCTTTCTTTTTATGTATATTTAAGGGTCAAACTTCAATAAATAAACCGTGTTAACAGTAGTTCCTACGTTTCCCCTTCACTTGAGTGTCAATTATCCTCGCATTGTAGATTGTTAACACCAATATATTGTTATGTTAGGACTTTCAAGACATTGATTGTCATAATAATGAAGGTGTGATTGATATTGACTTTGCCTTTTTTTTTCCTTCAGATATCCAGTGAACAGTCATAAGCACTGTTCTAACAGTACGAAGAGAGATGACGGGTACTAGAGCTGGTAGCGGCTATTTTCTATTTCAAACTCTTGTTTCGTCAACTTTTTGTGTCGTAAATAAAGATTCATTGATATTCAAGTTGAAGCATAGCAGACAATGCAAATAACAGAGGAATTTTTTCTCTAAACTTCGTAGTGTAGCATGGTGAATTATTATGCACATCATATTCTAATGGTCTTCGAACTCAGACAGTAGAAAAGCGATATTTTAAGCAGCCTCAATCACGCATAGCATGCATGCAAATATGATAAGTATACTAGATAACTAACACCCATAAAATATATACAAAACCAATAATTATACCAACTAATAAATTAAATAATCAAATCAAATATCAAATATTGCTGCTAATGATCTTTATTTCATGCTGAGGAAAGTCAGGAAAAAAAAAAGTAATTAGAGAGGATATATAGCTGGCAAAGGTGGGGTGGGTAGTCGTTGAATTCATAAAGAGTAATCAACTTAGCTATTGATGTGAGCAGGAAAAATAAGAATTGCATGCACAAATATAAAATGAATCAAAAATATCTTTTTTTTTCAAATTAACACATATATAATTGGTGGCTTGAAGACCTAAACAGGTGCACCGGAGCAAGGAATTTTTTTAATTATATAATTTTGCAAATCTTTGTAGAGGTCAAATTAAAATTTTTCTGGTGCTGAGTAGTAAAATATTTTAGAGGGCCATGCCCGTTGCTTTGGCTTTGCCCCTTGACCAATGATCAAGTCTACAGGAATTCGAAGTTTAATTGAGTTCGGTTGTTAGTTTGATTTTTTTTTTCAGCCCTTTATCTAAAATTGCACTCATCAAATTAATTTTAGCATGGAAATTAATTATGAAGAAATTAATAGGCTTGACGAACGAATCTTGTTCAGAATATAAGGACCACCTAACTTGTACAGGAAAATTTTAGGTGAGGAACATTTTTCTGGAAGGCCAGAGAGCAGACAGCAATCTATTGGCCGTTGGATGCGAAAAAGCAAGAGAATCTTTTGTGGGGAAATCATTTTTTTTGGTTGAGGAAAAGAACTAAAGCAGAGGAATAGTTGTCTCTAGTTGGGAATATCTTGAGTTGGTTTTTAGGATATAAAATACTTAGTTGTCGAAACATTAGCTTTGAGGAGAATAGTGTAACTGGTTGGGCCAGGACAGAAGTAGAGTTAGAAACTTTTTATCAGGAAGCATTTGACGAAGGCCGAAATCTAATTTTTCAAAATTTATATAGGATAAATAAAAGCTTATGAAAATTACATGCAGATTTTTTATTTTCTATTTTTTGCAAAATTTGGGGTGGGGGTGCGGGGGTTTGGTGGCATGGGGCGTATGAAAATGCATGTCCTTAGTTTGATTTCTATAGGTGCTATGTCTCTATATTTTAAAGTGACGAGTGTACTACTACCATCACTAATGTCAATACAACCTAGAACCCCATAGGCATGGAAACGGAGGAGCATTCAAACCTCCTATGGGTTTTTAACCTTTCACTCACACAGAAAAATAAAATAATTGGATTTTTTTTTCTTTCATCGCAGCCTGCATGTCATGGCACTGCATATTAATTATGGTGCTATTCATTTAGAAAACAAGATTTGCAAGTTGATCAGAAGCGTAAGAGGAACAATGCAACTTACAACTGCAGCTATTTCTCTTACAACTGCAGCTATTTCTCTTACAACTGCAGCTTCCTCCTGCCCCAGTTACTGCCTCTCTCCATGTCTCATAAGTTTGTGAGGTTTGCAATCCTACAACTTGTTCTCTCATGTACAGACATCGACCGTTGTGGTAAGAGAGTTGATTTGGATTAACAATCTGTCCACTTTCAGCTCCATTCTTTCAATAGATTCTAAACATATTTGAGTAAACAAACATCTTCAAGGTCACTATTTCAACTAAATTTGACTGTTGTGGTAAGAGAGTTGATTTGGATTAACAATCTGTCCACTTTCAGCTCCATTCTTTCAATAGATTCTAAACATATTTGAGTAAACAAACATCTTCAAGGTCACTATTTCAACTAAATTTGACTGTAACGCGGTTGAATCTAAACCTGATTGTTCAAATTCGTAGATCCCATTTGTAATTGGACGGACACAAATCTAGAGGTCACCCATGTGATCAGAGCACAGGGCCATGTGAGAAACCGGCAATATCACAGGCATAAGCCAAAGGAAGAAGCCAGTCAAGGATGGATGAAGGACGCAAGGAATGATTCTTCATTGAACAGAAAAAAATGGCAAATCAATCATCAATCACGTGGTTGATCCGAAACTACAAAAGCTCCCTGAACTTTTTCTTTCCCAAAGTAAAAGCCACCTGATAATGGCCAGTGGACAGCAACCTGACAGGCTTCTGGTTGGTGAAATCCTTGGGATCCGGACTGCTGAATTTTGTATACTCAACCTCTCCTTCCCAGCTTTAATTATGAAGTTGTGGCATCTCTTTCAGTTATAAGAGGCGCTTAGCGTAGACATTTAACAAGTTTCAGGATCTGTCATTCTATTGCTTGAACTTTCACTGTTTCACCTGCAGTTGTTAAAATGAGTAAATTTTTTGTACCTCACCATCTTTTCTAATGTTATTGACCATCCTTCTCTTCCCATCTATTTAAAAAAAGAAAACATTGTTGACCATCCTTGGCTGGTAGCCAGGCTCGGACGGGTCTACAATTGCTGCTGCAGAATAAATGCCTTTCACTATGAGAAGGAAAAGATTAAAGATGACGACTTGTAAAGACATTGACATGGTGCTAGTTGCTGTGCCAATAATTGCCGTTGAATGCAAAAGAATTCCATATTGACTCTGATAGAGATGCCACCGACTTTGACTGAATTCCTTTTCTAAAACCTCTTGCCAAATCAATAAAAAAAATGAGAGTGATGACTTTGGATTAAACCCCACTCTGCCGCTTTGAATCGTCCCTTTTCTCCTCAGTGTCTGCTGTATGGGCTTTCATGAAACTCATTTAGGCTATGATCTTAGATCTCCGGCCGTGGCATACTCCGTACTATTTGTTATCTATTAAGATTTGAGAAATGTCTGTGGTCTACGAAACGCTACTGTTGCTGTTAGGCCTTTCTTTCTTTCTCTTTTCCTTCTTGTCTCCAGAAGTGTGAAGGCTCGCACAGACGATGCCACACTGGTTGAATTGGTGGATATTACGTAATTTTTTCAATTAAGTATTGCCATGATATTATAGCTAATTTCATGCCTTCGATGGACATTCTTCCTCCATATGGATGGTCTGGTATAGTCCTTTGTTCCTGAAAAGATGAACTGTTTCTTGAATCTTTTCAGCAATTGAAGAGAAAGGATGGTTAAATGCAGAGGTCCTGATGTATTGTTTCCATCCACATAAGCCAGTCAGCTCATAGCAGTGATGTGTGATACAATTATGGTAGAATCAACAGTGCACAGAATTTCAACTCGATGCACATGGAAGACTGAAATATTTAAATACTTGATTCACACTAATCAATAGGAAAGTGAAATCGATTAGGCGGGCCTACCGATATAACCACTTTTCTAAAATAAATCAACCATAATTATGAAGTTGGTACAAGGCCTATCGCATAGGCATTGACTCGTTGAGTTTTTTCAAATATGAATGTCAGGCAACTATAAGACCATCAAAAGAATAAGTATATTCTGTTGGGAGACCACGCTCGAAGGTTAGAAACATGTAAATTTCTCATTAATTAATTGATGTCTCTTCCGGTACCTGATGGTTGAGTTTTCTTCTGATTTCTCTAGCTAATCTAGATCGGATCATGTTCATAATAATCCAGATGCAGGCTTAAATTCATGGCTGGAGTGCCATTATTAGTTGAGTTGAAAATAGGCTATTAGGCTATCAGAGCGCATTCCCTAGACTAATTACTAACTGGGAGTCTATCTTGAAAGGCACGTCCGTTTGGGTCAAAGGACGAGCTCTCTCACTATTTTCAAGAATGCTGGTGGGCTACGAACTTTGTGCTCCGTCTACACAGCAAAAATATAGATTTTGTTTTACATGGTGTTGTAGATTTAATGCAGCAAAAAGTTCGAGCAACTTGGGTTGCTTCAGATCTGGTCTAAGTAGCTCTCTCCTCAAATTTGGCTCGCTACTTTGTTCTTTATTTATTTAAAAGGCAAGACGAGGTTTTGGGCATCTGCCTTCAGTTTAACAAATGTTAGATAACAATCAATATAACAACAAATTATAAAATAAAATGCATACTTTATGCCCTCCAACACTCTGGCCAAGTGAGTGAAGCAGTTCCTGCCGAAAGCTTGAGACACGATGTTTGTTAGTTAGTAACGAATGTTAGACATATAATATACCTAAATTGCATACACGAGGCTCTTTAGCCATTAAGATCTTTGCTTTCAAAAAAGAAGAAGAAGAGTTTGAGATCCTCTTCTTCTCAAGGAATAAGTTGGGGCTGGGAGAATAGTTACCAGTTTTATTCAACAAAAACCAACTGTACAAACAGATACATCATAAAATATTGCCGCCCCCACCTTGGGCGGCCCCATCTCTGGAGTGGAGGTTTACCTTTCCAGCAAAAAGCTGTACCATGGTCCATATAGGACTCTTCAACAAACAATTTATTCTCCTGCAAAACAGATACTTCACAGTGACAGAAAGACAACAGCTTGCTACCGAAGATTCCGGCACTCCTGACCAGTTCATTCATTGACAGCATTTTGTATGTAGGTTACAGGATCTTATTGGTCACGACTCAGTTACTACCCTCTAGCAGCATCTCTTACCATGCCTCCTGTCCAAACACCTAAGAAAGCATCATGGCAGTTCAGCTGGAGTTTGGAGATCAAATCCCGACCCACTCATAGCCGGTTATATTTCGCTTCCAAAAAACCATTAAAAAAAACTATGAACCAAAATAGGACATGATAAGAATTGTTCTCAAGAATATCTCAAAAATTATTCCTCGATGTTTATTTGGTAAAACATGGAAAAAAATGATGGGCAACAAAAAAAACTTTTGTTTTCCTTTGTACGCGCACAACCCTGTTTCTTTTACGAACCTTTAAAAGCTTACAAGTATTCATGAGACACCAGAGAAAATTTTCAAGAGTAGTTAATGTTGTCTTCGATGTTCTACCAGTCAATTACATTATTAAGCCTTATTCACAATTCAGAATGTCATTTAAGGCTGACAAGCAAGTCAAGCTGGCCTTGTTCAAGCATATTCATGAAGACGAAAACTTGTTTATGAACTATTCATGAACACGCCATGAACGTGTCAAGCCCGCTTGGCCATACCCAAAAGTTATTTTTCAAAAGAAAGTTTTATATTTAGAACTGGAGGTGATCGACCAAATTTTGGTAGTGTAAACTTTAGATCATGTAAAAGAAAATGTGCATAGTAGATGCGTAAAACATATAAAATATGCACGAACTACATTTATGTGGCAAATAGCCCACATTTTTATGACAAGGTGAGCTGAGCAAGATCAGTGCTTGCCTCATCTCGTAAGCCTAATCCCATTAAATGTCATTGGAAGTTCGATCAGCAGCGGCATTGCAGAAGGGCAACAACGGACAAGACAACAGTATCGCTGCTTTGTCAAAGTCTAAATTAAGCCTACTGCTCATCCACATTCCACTAGCAATAGCCTCTAAGAGAGCACATGCACCTAGACACTTTCTCATCCATCCTTATTCTTTCCAGTTCCCAACACGCTTCCAAGGCAAAGGACATATGCCTTATCTACTGAAAACAACAGTTTTCACTTAAGATCTCCTTTCTATTATACATCTAAATAATGTGCACAGAAGTGCTATCATGAGCTGAGTTGATTTCTGATAGCAACCGCTGCAGCTCTATACCATGCAGCAGCAGCCATAGCACCTGGATCTGGAACGCTTGCAAGGATGTCTCTGGAGACATATGCTGATCGGCCAGCCTGCAGTGTCTTAAACTATTAATCAACGAAAAAAGCAGCAACATATTCTAATCCTCATACAAAAGATTGATACCAAATATAACCAAATAAAATTAAAAAATAAATAAATATGAATCAAGTGAATTACTCTCAGTACTTGTCTAGACTCTAGACCAACACCGAAACTCACATAAAGTCAAAGAAGCATGCAAATTTTCCAGACAAGATACTATTTTCCGTTTAGTTTCAATTTTCAGTCATTTCATCTTTTAGCTGCAGAGACGTGTACATGTATGCACACATATACACATGTAAACTTTGGATGCCCACAAGCATGCTTTTTGTAATTCAGCTGACAATGTCATCAGATATATGCTGCAAATTACCTTTGAGTAGAAATGTATTAAAGGAAGAGACCTAGAAAGAGAGGTATAGATTCAATAGGAAAAGCATACATGGCGGTGTTGGTGAAGCATCAAGAAAATGACATGACTGACGACTGGTTTCAGTACACGTCAGAAAATTTGCAGAAAGAAATATAACCACTGGTACCTTTGCTTGCATATGTTTGGTGGACTCAGCACCAACTTTAGCTGCCTCGGATGAAACAAGAAAAGCTGTTGAAGGCTCATCCCCGACACTTAATCTCTGGAGAATGAAGGAAATATCAATGTGCACATATTTGGTAAAATTTGGACCAAAGACCATGTTTACCTCACGTAGAACTGCAGATGCTGGAATTAAAGCATCCAAAAGCGTCCTATAACCTGCTTTAGCACCTCCATATTTGCTAACCGCATCAATAGATGCATCAAGAGCATCAGCCCCTGCATTAAGAGGACATTTTAATGTTGACAATTTTTGACAACACAGTATAACATTTGAATACAAGTTACATTGCTTAGATGTGGCGGAGGTGCTCCCTTTTAACTTTGCATATGCTGCCCTGCAGAATATATCATATCTGAAAAAAAAAAACAAAATGTCAAAAAAAGTAAGTTTACTAAATAATAGAAAAAATTACAGAAAGAAGCTTGGTGGATTTCTGTAATTTTTCCCAATAATATCATAGAAAAATGCCAGAGTAGCTTGGTGACTAGAACATGAAAGAAGAGCCTACTTGCTTACATAATGCCACTGGTCCCTCCCATAACTCTTCGGACAGAAGCTCCGATTTGGTTGACTGTTTCTGCAGCATCATTCAATGGGTAGCTGCAATATAGCATCAGTGCTTGAGAAGAGGCAGAAAAGAAAACTCTGAACAAAGCATCTAGTCTCACATACAAATTTAAGTAAAGAAATTCATGTGTTCAGCAAACATCAATTTGGAGATGGATATCCATCATAAAGAGAATGAAGCACAAGAAATTACTGATTTTTCATGTCCTCCAGAATAGCTGCTGCACCTCTATTCATCTAGAGAAAAGAAATCTACTGCCCAGTGAACAACATGGTCATAAATATGAAAACAATACATGCTGCAAAAACTCACGGTTGTTCCACAGTCTCCATCACCAACTTTGCTATCCCACTCATTCAGAGTGTCCCTGAGACTGATAAGTTCACGTGCAGCTGCTTCAATAGCAGCTTCAAGAAGACAACCATCCTTCCTTAGTTCTTGAGACAGAATAGGTGCCTGTTGTAAAAGTGACTATAACAGTCACAAAGAATGCATATAAAACTGAAAAGGCACTAAGGCCAAGTGAAGAAGAGTAATACTCATTTAATAATCAATATGAAGGCTGTATTACACAGCTCTATAATTACAAAGACTGTTACAAGGGTATTTATAAGAAAGAATAAGAAGAGGAGAGCTGAACTAGCCGTTGGGCTATTTCCAACAGCTCTTAATAGAGCTGTTGGAACTGCCAACGGCTAGTTTGGCAGAAATAATAAAAAAATAAAAAAATAAAAAATAAAAAAATAAAGAGAAAAGAAAAAAATAAACTAAATCCTAAACTAATTCCTAACTAATCCTAAATTAACTCTTAACTAAGATAATACCTAATTAAGAGATAACAACAATAAAAAATCATATTTCTTAACACCCCCCCTTAAACTTACGGTGCTATCACCGAAAGTTTATCTAAAAGAAAGTTGAATCTGGGAGAACATAGAGGCTTTGTGAAGAAATCAGCCNGAAACCCATAATTAGAAATAACAGAATTAAAACGGTCAAACCAAGCTTTAGGAGCTTGTTTGAGGCCATAAAGAGCCTTCTTAAGTCTAAGAACTTTCCCTTGAGAAACTGACAACCCTGGTGGAACTTCCATATAGACTTCTTCCATAAGATCTCCATTTAAAAAGGCATTTTTAACATCCATTTGATAGATATTCCAATTTTTAATGGATGCTAAAGCAATAAGAGTCCTAACAGTAGTCATTCTAGCTACAGGAGCAAATGTTTCTTCATAGTCAATACCATATTCTTGAGCGTATCCTTTGGCAACAAGCCTCGCTTTATACATTTCTAGGGATCCATCACTTTTAGTTTTCACCTTGTATACCCACTTGCATCCAATAGCCTTTTTCCCTATAGGTAAATCTTGTATTTCCCAAGTTTGGGCTTTTCTCAAGGCATCCAATTCTTCTAACATGGCATTCTTCCACTCAATATATTTGGATGCTTCATTAAAAGTAGAAGGTTCAAAGTAAAAGTAGATGGCATTAATTCTCGCTCTATGAGATGGAGTAAAAGTTTCATAAGACACAAACCTATTGGGTTGTCTAACATTTCTAGTGGATTTCCTAAGGTTTTCTTCACTTTGAGTTGGTTGGAGATCAATAGTTTCATGGTGTTCTTCTTCACCTACTTCTTGTTGCCGGTTTCTTCTGTGATAAGTGATTATATCTTTGGCCACTCTATTATCACTACCATCAGTATTGCTATCATCATCATGCATTTCATCATCACATTGAGAAAGAAACTTAAATAAAAAAGAATAATCATTATTGTGTTGTGATTCCCTACAATTTTTAAAACCACTTTCATCTTCACAAAACCTTACATTCCTTGAGACAATGATCTTGTCTTTAATTGAGTCATAACATTTGTAGCCTTTTTGAGTTTCAGAATAACCAATAAAAGCACATTCAATAACTTTGGAACTTAGCTTATCAACCTTGTCATTAAGAACAAAACATTTGCATCCAAAAATACGAAGTCTATTAAAACCGGGTTCATACTTGAATAATTTTTCAAATGGAGTGACATTATTTAAGACTTTTGAAGGCATTCTGTTTATAAGATAAACAGAGGCAAGGGCGGTTTCAGCCCAAAAGTTTTCAGGCACATTTTTTGAAATAAGAAGGGTTCTTGTTGTTTCAATTATGTGCCTATGTTTTCTTTCTGAAAGTCTATTTTGTTGAGGTGTTCTAGGACATGATTTTTGGTGGACTATCCCATAGTTTTCTAAATATCTTTCGAACTCATTTGAGATGTATTCACCTCCGGAATCAGTCCTTAAAATTTTTAATTTAGCGTTGAATTGTGTTTGTATCAACGTGTGAAAATTTTTGAATATCTCAAAAACTTCGGATTTATATTTTAAGAAATAT
>JAANDH010000038.1:953698-1076236 GCA_011799765.1 Nymphaea thermarum
TCAAACAAACCAGCAACATAAAAACTCAGCAGCAGCCTTTAACAAGCTTTGAGAATCAGCCAACCTGGGCTCTGATACCATGTAAAAGTGACTATAACAGTCACAAAGAATGCATATAAAACTGAAAAGGCACTAAGGCCAAGTGAAGAAGAGTAATACTCATTTAATAATCAATATGAAGGCTGTATTACACAGCTCTATAATTACAAAGACTGTTACAAGGGTATTTATAAGAGAGAATAAGAAGAGGAGAGCTGAACTAGCCGTTGGGCTATTTCCAACAGCTCTTAATAGAGCTGTTGGAACTGCCAACGGCTAGTTTGGCAGAAATAATAAAAAAATAAAAAATAAAAAAATAAAGAAAAAAGAAAGAAATAAACTAAATCATAAACTAATTCCTAACTAATCCTAAATTAACTCTTAACTAAGATAATACCTAATTAAGAGATAACAACAATAAAAAATCATATTTCTTAACACCTGTTTCATGGAAAGAAACGTGGAGCTGGATGATATAAACATAGAATGCTTGAAAAAACAGACAGAAACATATCTTCTAAAGTAACAAGGTGCTACTGATGTAGTTCCTCATTTATTGCATTCAGAATAGCTCCAAAAGCTAATATTTTCTGCAACAAATAATAGCTGTACCAGCATTAAGGTATGGGTACACATTACTTCAAGTTCATGACATCAAAAGGAAGATTTGAACAAAATTACACCTGGAGTACCTTCTAAATATTGATTGTTAGAACTTAATTACTAGAAAGCCCATTTCGCCCACTCACCCATTTCACCCCCAGCAGATTCGTCATTTGGCAGTCCTTGTTAGTTGTTAGCCTTCACATACCCCACAAATGTGACAGAGACAGAAATATTTGAATATTTTCTGTTATTTGCTAGGCTGACCAAATATTTACAGCTTTTGGGATTGTTCTTCCCATGAACTTTAAGTTTTAAGATCCATCACTGATTATAAGGTGAGTCTGACCAACCAGATAGATCTACTAAGGTGACACAATTAATTAAAATTTGAAAATTAACATGGTGATGGATTCTGGCTCTGATTGGATAGATTGGGTCACATACCAAACCAGGATCACCAGAAAGGAATTGAGTGTTTGGACCATAATTGGTTTTTTTCATATAAAGATGAACAGAAGGCCCAGAGAAAACCTATCAAATTTCCTTGGACATTAGTACTGTTTCAAGTAGAGTATGGAAAATGAGCCATCAACCTGGAATTGGTCTGATTTATTATCTTTATGTGGCGTTTTCCCTTGCTTATAAATCCATCTTTTCGAGTTTATACTTTGTATAATCAGCTCATTTTTTTTGTATTTCCTCCAGTAACAATGGATTGGCTGCTGGTCCACCCCATTCAAGCTACAAAGGAAGTTAGATAAGAAGCAGATGGGCATTGACTGATTTTTTTTTCTCGATCGGTAGTGAATGATAATCTTATATCCCATTGTTCTCTCACACACACACACACACACACACACACACACATACACATGTGAAAACATCATAACAGAATTGAACAATCACCTCATCACTTCTTGCATGAGAATGGAGAATGGGGATGGGAATCTTGGTAGGTGGACGGCTCCCTGCAAGTTTGGGCAACCATGATCAGATTTTGCAGTAAAACCATTCTGCAGATGAGCGTAGAAGATTTACCACCAGCACCAACAGGCCAATATGGAGCGCTAGTTGGTGCATCCAAAAACTTCAGAATGTCTTCATTTACCATCATAACTGAAATGGAGAATCCTGAAAAGGAAAATAACTTAAAATAGTGCATGATAGCCAAGTTCTTGCTCAAGAAAGTACCTCATTCGAGAGCCACGGATATCATTCTTGGCAATATCATGGAGAGAATTTTATATAAGCTTTTTTAAAGTTCATTTTTGGGAAAATTTTGGAAACAAAAGTTGAGGATGGTAGGAAAATTATCAAACTAGGACAATACTCTTTTTCTGACATGCTGATAAACATTCATAAAATTATTTCAAATTACAAAAGAAACAACAATTAAAAAATATACACTTAAAATGTATAAAAAGAAAAGATTTTTCTTAAGATATAAAAACATGGAAAACATTGTCATATTAAAGTGGTACTTATTTTGCAACATTCTGAAAGAAACAGGACACTTTCCTGATATCGTCATTCAGAGTCAATTTGGTGATCAAAATGTGATGTACTCAAAAATCAAAATATCTTTAACAGTGGGGACTATTCTCAATTCTATGTCAACCTGCCATATCAAGAGAGGTCATAAATGACCCTGTGTAGACCCTTTCAACAGACAGCCCATGCTCCAGCTGCAATTGGTGAACAGCCTTTCTTGCTATGATCATGAGCTCCATCATTGGTGTGGCACCTAATCTTCATGTTACAAAGCAAAAAGAAGAAAAAGTTACTACTGAAGTAAGTGAACAAATAAAACAGATAAACATCCAAGCAGCTTTGCATGCCAAGTGATACAATTCTTGCGTCCATGCCACATGGAAATGGATAAGAAAAAAGTGATGAAAAACATTAGTATAGAGTAAATAAAATTAAACACTAGTCACCTGTTAGAAAAAAATCAAACACAATTTTTGTAGTGCTCCAACCAATGGATAGTCGCCATCAAGATCAAAGGTGAAGAACAGAAACCCCTTACAAAAGTTTGTATATCCTTTAGATTCTCGTCTGGTCAACAAGCAATAACTCTTCTTGCATTTAAGCAATCACTGGTGCCTCGCTATTGCTAATCAGCAATTTTCAACTTAAATATTGTTCATAAATTTTTGGGAAATCCCTCCTACATTATTTGATTTATCAAGCACATAAATAGAGAGAAGGCCAACGCCACCAAACTATCCTCACTCCTTTTTGTATAAGTTCATCCAAGAGTCACATAGAACGCATGGTCCAGCAAATGCAAATGGTTTAACCACCAACTGTTAAATCGTAACTGGGATAATGACAAAACTTGTCTGACTAAACTATGTTATGTAAGTATACAAGACAATATCCAATAAGGTAGTAAAATGAATGATGAATAGTTCAGTTGATCAAGTGATGAAGTCACCCATTAATCATGACAACAGCTCTGCTCCCTCGTGTAATTGGCAAATAATGTGTCTCCTGTAATGTTACAGGATAACAAAAGAAATTACTGATACGTCAAAAAAGAGAAATGCATCAGCAATCAGGAGGTGGGAACAGCTAGAAATTTTTCCACAGTTCCACCAAATAATATTTCACGACATCCAAAATATGTAACTAGAGTGGTCTCGTTGAAGAGCACCAAATGAGAATAAGACAAAAGGTTTCGAACAAACCATTGACAGAATTTGCCTAAGAACATGAGACACCACCATATCTGCAGGCTGAATGTCAGCAACAGCAGCTCCAGGTTCTCCATGCTGAAAATAAGACAGCAAATAGAATAAGAAATAAGTTACTAGAGGAGAAACTTAAAACTTGATAGATTGATTAGGCTCATAAAGTATAGAAATGCAGAGTGTCCAGAAGTTTGCAAAAAAAAAAACATCTGGTACAATGAATACGAACTGGAAAGGAGAATGGAAGAAACATGAACATGGCAAGAGAAGACTCACAATTCCAAGACCAATCTCCATTTTCCCAGGACCCAAACGGTCTGACGTGGCCTGACCTGGCAGGGTGCAGACAGATAGAGCTACTCCCATGGTACCCACTATTTCAGATGCACGTTTGGCCTCTGCAGCAACATCAGCAAGAGAAAGACCAGCAGCTGCAGCTGCTCCAGCAATCTGTTGTTGCAAAAAAAGATTGCTTTTCAAGATGTGAATAATGAAAAGTGGGGGAAGGGCAAGTGTGGGCATGTAAATGGAACAACTACTCAACAAATTCAGGTAGATCAAGTTCAATAGCACCAAAATATACTGCATATAGATGATGCTTTGGTTCCACTTCAAGCAAGATGAACTCATAAATAATTGGCTCTTCACAGAAGGAAAAACTGAATACTGCTAAATGGATGAACCAAACATAACTTTTAGAGGAGAACATTTTTCTTTATTTTTCATTTTTTTTCATAGGGTATCTCTGAGACACTTTATGGGAACAATTTACCTGATCTGTCAGTGGCTGAGTCAGACCCAGACGCATGAAAAAACAAAGGCTGGGCAAGGTAAGGGAACAAGAAGTACAAAGAAAACAAATAGACATCACAGGAACAAACCTGCTCAACAGATGAAAGCTGCATAAATATATCCTTCATTCCACAAAGTGCACACAAATACAATGAAATGGGAAAACTGAAAAGGATTCATCAGCAGAAGAAAGGTGCATCAAGCTCCATTGAAATCCAATAAATAAAACAAGAATAGAACAAAATAAGTTAGTAGGATTGTCTAGTAGCAAAAAGTTACTTAACCTATTAGGACATCACCACAAATAAAAGAATTCAAGAATGTACCAGCATATCCTTCACATAAACGATGATCATGTGTCCATTCTATAAATGAAAGAAACGCCTTCTGATAGTGAATCTCAAGATTTCGAAGAGAAGAAAAGATTGAGCATCAAAGCTCAAAGAACCAAAAAAAGGTTCAAAAGAACCTATCCACTCAATCAGTCAAAGTGCAAAAGGCATAAACAAAAAATAAAGAATATTATTGAATAAATGCGTAAGAACAAGAGAGAGACTGTTTATAGGAGGAAAAAGCCCCCAATTTATAGTGAATGGCAACACTAGCTGCCTGTATTGACATTTTTTTCAAACACATTCACCAAAAATCAACCACGATATCTCAAGATAAAGAAGTTACAGATTGCAGCACGGATGGTGAATCACTACCACAGTCATAGTTGGCATAGTCATAACTTGGACTTTTAGGTTATTTGAAACTTATATATATATATATATATATATATATATATATATATATATATATATATATGTTTCTGTATTTTTCTTTACATTTTTTTTTGCTTGTAATATTTTAATCATTCTTCTTGAGCTGCTGCCAGAGGCTTCAACAGTTAGATTTCTAGCCATTGAACAATGCTCAACAGCTAATTCAAGTCTTTGACTGTTCCCCTATTCAATGTATGATTCAACACCTTCCTGGTATTTTCTTGGGAGATTATTTTTTTTTTTTTGCTGTGCCCTGGCACACATAGTGGAGTGTGAGACTTCTTATTCTTTTGAGTGTTATCCATATGATGAGGGTTTTTTATATCTGCAGTTTAGAGGGTCAACATGTTAACTCAGGGTGCAAGTAACCAAGATCCTTCAATTGGCAATTTTTTTATTAACGATTTCATTTTTCGAGATGGGCAGGCTTTTATTGTACAGTAAAATCCACACAGGCGTACACATAATCCGTCTGGATCAGCAACCCTAAACAACCCATTTGGGCTCAATTTCAGGTCGATTTGGAGCCGAACTAAGACCACATTTTTTTCCACCACCAACTGATGCAAAGGGAAATGCTATTCATGTTCCAAATGGTCAGAATGGAAGCAAAACGTGAAGAAACACATGTCAAGCTCTACTCATCAACTATTGGACATCTTATCAAATATTGGAATATACATGACAAGCACCTTGTGAACAAGGACAGTGCCAGCCAAGCCTCTACGTCCAGCTATTCCTTGTGATGGTTGAAGTGCACAGTCCTCTCCAATAATTACAGTCTAGAGCATTAGAACTAAGTAAGATAATTAAGTATTCCCAAGACCATTTGCTCGAAAACATATGAATGGAAATCTAAAACATATGAATGGAAATCCATGCACCTCGATGCTATATCCTTCTGATTTTGCCTGCTCTGCGGCCAATCCAAAATTTAAGCGATCACCTGTATAATTCTGTGACAACCAGTTCTTAATTAGCAATACCATAACCTTAAAAAAGGTTTGGCGAAATTGTAAAACATAAATAGATAAGGGAACTAAGGACTCAAAACAACAGTCTCAAAGGTTCAAAAGAAGCTATCCTCAAAACAACCCACAATGTGCACCAAGGCACAAAATAGAGTCATAAGAAATAAATTGCACAATAAATATGCTCAGCAAAAGCAAACTTACAAGAGGGGATGAGTCCTCAATATACGCAACCAACCAAGAGAGGCCTACTCATTGTGCTAGTCCTAATGGCTACAAATCTAGATGTTCAGACTAGCCAATGGCTTGAACAGCCAACCCTTAATGACTGAAAACCCACTTGAAAAACAGAAAAATAACAGCCAAAGAGTATAAACTACGTAATTGGTAATTCTGATATACATAAATATTTAATACATATATACACCTACACATCAAATATACCTAAGTATATCCACCTGTATATATGTAGTACATACATAAAGAGATACTCTATACCCAAATTAAAGGCCAAATGCCCAAACCAAACTTTTTATTCATCCTCATTTACTATGTATCAGTAAAAAAACTTCTTCAACAACAATTGTAAGTTCAACACCAAAGTCATTCCTTCAAAACTTAACTTTATTTCATATTACCGTAACTACAAGAAGACATCCCTTGGGGCCAGTCACTGCTCGAATACCCTGAAAATTGAAGGCATGTCAAAACACATTTACCAAAACTCACAAAAGGGTTTTGACATTGGATCAGGAGCAATACAGCTAAAATGGAATCAACAGGAGGAGAAGTGAAAATATCTCCACAAATAGCAGCCGATAGCATCCCAGCCCCCACAAATCCAGATTGAGCAGGCTCATGGCCACTTCCACCACCTATATAAAATGAATTGTCGTAGATAGAGCTACCAACAGGGCATCTATGATTTGATGAAGCAAATTATCTTAATAAAAGTGTAACAAGCTTGAAATGAATCACAAGGACATAAAATGGGAAACTATAATGAAGGTGCAATCGCTTCAAACATCAAACATATCTATACCTATTGAAGGGAATGGAAAAAGATCACATGCAAGCTATGTCACACGGGTACTCCTCTTAAGGAGGGGTACCCGCATGGTACGGGTACTGGTACGGCCCTGGGTGTGGCAAAGATGCGGTCAACATACCCGATATCATTTTTGTCCATTTTCGAACTCGATCAACTTTGACCGAGTCCAAAGCTATCCAGTTTTTGAGTTGAAAATTAAAAATCCCTTTTCCTGTTTCCTAAAGTATAAAGTCTAAACCTTTCTTGTACATAGTTCTTCACAACTTTTCATTTAAAATCTTCCATACAATGTTTCGAAGATCGATCCCTTCTCTATAACTTGACTCTTCAATAATAGTGTGAGCCATAACCATAGCGACGCCAATATATCCTAAACGCGTGACCTGTTGCTCCTTCTAATCTTGATGATGCGACGGAAAATCAAGAAAGCTGATATATTTGTATGTTAATTACTTCCATACTGTGTTTTGGATCATGATTTATGAATATGTTATTCATTTTGAAATTTTTTGACATATATATATATATATATATATATATATATATATATATATATATATATATATATATATATATATATATGTCTGCGTGTGTGTACGACCGTACTCCGCACCCAAATATTTTGAAAATGGTCTGTACCCGTACCCGTACCTGTACCTATGTGACATAGCATGCAAAGGAAAGGAGGGCATAAAATGGACACCACAACCAACCGACAGACCACTTAAAGCATCAAACGAATCTCTAGTCACAAAAAGAAATGGGGATGACGACAACAGGAACAGGCTGCTGAAAATCAGTCAGAAAATTTCCCTGTTTCGAAGCAAGAGTTTAGAAAGACAATGATAGGGTGGCAGAACCAGTAACAGTTTCAACTTTCAAGTCAAAATGTGTCTGTGCATACACAAATACATGAAAAGACATATAAATAGCCTCTCTAGGACTTTTGTTTCCAAAAAAAGACCTTTGACTCTCTCTGCTTGACATTGTTAAATAAAACCACAGTGTGTTGACACACCCATTACAGGTAATAAACATGCACAAACACGAAGAAGCGTATAAAAAATACACACTGCCATAACATACAAAACAAGCGTAAAAAGTACGACAAAGCAATTACCTCCAAATTATGTTTTTTTTATCGCAATTGAGAACAGAAACAAATACCAGAAGAAAGGTTTTCAATACAGGATTTAGCACCTGAGATTACAGCAACCTTGTCATATGATGGGCCTGAAACGTCAGCGCGCAAGACAACCTTGATCTGGAAGACATTATCCGGTACGTAAATAGCAGAATAAAAAAAAATTGAAGACAGAAGTGACAATTCACAGCCTTTATCAAGATTTAGTCATCACATCAGGAAATCCATCCAAGTATTGCAAGCCAGGATAAGTTTCAACCAAGCCCTCAATGAACTCAGTCACAACATCTGCAAGAGAAACCATCGGAGCTAAGATAAGAAGCAAGTTTCACATAACATGAATTGTAAATAGGTTCATCAAGAGCTTAAAAAGAAAAGGCACGCGGGGCCATCAAAAGTTTCCGAACTGCAAAATCAAGGGTAATTGATACAAGTTTCAGTCCCATATTATAATCCGTGCCAAGCACTATAGTTGTCAATTTGAGCAGATAGCGCATCATCAATTTGAGCAGACAGCGCATCATATAGTTATATTCAATTCTACCGGCTAACTGTTGAACCAAAGGTTTGGGTTTGATTCTCTAGCATGTACCTCATTTTCAAGTCATGGCACGATCTCACGGTCACAGCAGTAAAATTTGCGACTTAGCAACGGAGCGAAAACTAAAAGAAGAGCGAAGGAAATAAAGGAAAACGAGGACCCCATTGCAAGAATTCATAGTTACAGGAAAACAAATTTCTCAATTCAGCAGACGACCAATAGTAGTTGCAAAAGAAAGAAAATAAGGACGACACACGTAATTACACCACCTTAAAATGACGCGAACAGGGGAGCATGGTAACCAATTCAATAAACGCCCGAAACTATCATTTCCTAATGGTGTTACAAGGAAGCCATCTTACGACCTTCGCGCTCGATAGATGGATCACAACGAGAAAATAAAAAAGAGAAAGAGATCATCGCACAAGAAACGAAATCCAAAGAAAAGGAAGAAATTCGGCTCAAAAACTCAAAGACCACCGGGAAACCACAAGACGAACAGAGACAGAGAGAAACCGAACCCAGAAGGAAACAAACGGACCGTTGGGATCGTTAATAAGCTTCTTCCCCTGGTACGACATATCAAAGACCAAGATTTCCCTCCTCCAGAGCGCCTGAACTGACAGACAGAAAAGTAATCCACGAGAAATCCAAAGAAAGAGAGAATCAAGAAAGCCCCGATCATCGGAAGACGCGGCAGTGGAAGAGAAGAAACGGACGGTATAGGAGAAGAGAATGGACAAACGTAGCGGCGGGAAGCGATTTGTCGCGTCCAGGGTCCTTCTTCGCATATAATATTACATTACAGCCCTTGACTTATCCTCGAAATAGCTACCTTGTCCCTCCATCAACGGCCACTTCCCACTTGGAAATTGGAATTGAAGCCTCCTTATTTTGGTTGCCTTTCTTGTCCTTTTTGTTACTGATAAGGACGAACATGCCACTTGGGTCGGTGGGCTCAATGCTGGGCATGGGACTGGCCCACCTTCGTGCTCGAGTTCCGGTTCCGGTTCAGGTCAGGTCATAGCTCATAACATTAAAAAAAAGATATTTTTAATATGAAATAATATGTAAATATAATTTATTATAAGATATATATATAATTATTAAATAATATTAAACATAAGTTATCGACAAAATTTAAGAAGGGCACCAGTTTTCTAATGACTTCAGTTTAGGTTGGCAATAGAAAGGTGCATTTTAATAATTTATTTTTTTTAAACAGTATATACAGTGACCATGTTTTCAATGATTTTAAATTCGAGTTCGAGTGTAAGAAAAGGGCGAGTTATTGTGTGGCAGATTTAGAAAAAAATTATTTCGTGAATTCAGAAAGTTTTTCTTTTTTCGCTGAAAATAAGTGAATTTAAGAGTGTGAAGCCTTTTCTCAAGATTATGGTCACTGGGCAAAATCAGGCCACAATTTTAATTTTATTAATAAAGAGATGCCTGGCCTCGTGGAGGCGGCCGCTCCTTCCCACGGAGCTAAAGAAGGAAGCGAGATTCCATTTCGTACATTCGCCCTCTCACTCAGTCTCTCTTTATCGTGTTCATTGGCGGGGCAATGCCGCGGTATGGATGCCTTGGTTGTTCGATTTGCTGTTTGTGATGCAAATCGGAAGATTCATCGTCGCTTTGCTTCCTGCCCTCCCCTCTTGCTCTCTCACAGCTGCTCCAGGGCGGAAGGTCCCCGTCTATCGGGTGCCGATCGGCGGACGAAGGCGTCGTAAGTATAACTTTTTCTGTCTCTCATCCTTCCTTACGGGTTCTCTTTCTAATTTCACGAATTGCCTGCGCTCTGACTGATGGCTCTTTTGTCTGGGTGATTTATCGGCTAAAAGTAATAGTTCGGAATAGGATTTTTTTTTCTTTCTTTTTTTTAAATGTTAAGGTTCGGATTCCATGCCAGGATTAGATTTGCGTTGTCAAGTTGACATTCATGTTGTTGACAACCGGAAATGCATTGGGCGTTTGCGTTCGATGAATAATGTGCAACCCCATATGTTCATAACCTTTGATTTCCTACTCGGAAAGGCCTCCCGATTCATGTTAGCACCATCACGGAAACACCTTTTTTGAGTTATGAACCACAGTTGTATTGTAGTGTGATAATTCTAATGGAATCCTCCTGCTTCAGGCCCTTCCTGCCAGTGACCGCTATGCAATTAGTTATGCCTGTTGCGGAGATTGGCATTTTCGGGAAATCATATGATAGAATTTCAGGTTGCTCTTTCAGGAGCTGGATATTTAAACCAAGCCTTGTTAGGCGAAATCTAAAGTTTCTCTCAGTTCCTGCAGAAGTACATGGAAAGAGGTGAATACTCCGCAACTACGTGCAGCCAAGTAATATTTAATTGCTACGATTACTTGAATTGAAGCAAATGTATTTTTATCTGGCTCTCATGCTATTGGTTGCTAACTTTCCTCTTTGTGTAAACGATTACTTGAACTGAAGTTCTTGTCAAGTTACAAATAGATCACATGTTAACGTGTAGTGATAATATAATTGCATCCCTTTATCCGATTATCTTTGGGGCCATTGTAAGTTTCTCTGTTCGATGATATCGATGAAATATGCACATTTGGCTAGATGGGCAACTTCAATTGTTCAACTTATATCGACATGATACTTGTTGTCGTGTTTGGTGCTATAGCATGCAAGAGATTTTCCATTGCTAAAGTGAGAGATCCTAAGATACAAAGAACTCGTTGTTTTGAGAATTGTGAGTTTAAGGAACATTAGATAGAAAGCTGTTGGAGGACGTTAATGTGGGTAGGGTAGATATATGTGAGGCAAGACTGCAGAATCTGTTGCCTTTGTTTGCTAGTGACATTGTTTGCCTGCTTGAATGCTTTTTGACCCACACTATGTAACTTTTTGCATTTAGGGCCTATGTCACATGGGTGCTTCTAAATGGCTGCCGCACCTGTGTTGGACCCGTGTCGACACTGGTGCTGGTGTTGGTGCTTCTCCAACACAGTACATCCGGGTCGGTCAGCTGAACCAGATCAAAACTGACCATTTTAAATATGCACATAACTGAACTATTTCTAATACAAATAGTTTATATATAAATATGGATAAATAAAAGTTATAAAACTACTAAACAGCTAAAATAACTATATAACAAATTATTTATATACATATATACACACACATATATATACATAATCGCAACACCTGCACCTAAAATTTTTTGAAAAATTGCTGTATCTGCACCAGCACCTGCCCCCTGCCCCCATATGGCATAGTTTAGGGCACTTTTGAAAGTGAAATTTTAAGAAAGGTGAACATTCTTTGCACATGACAAAGCATGGTACTTGTAGATAAAATAAAATTTTCTGATAATTTGTTTACCTCCTTAAATGGAGAAACTTCTGTATGGCTGGTAAATTGTGATAAAACTTTTGACACTTGAAATGATGGAACATTTACATGTGAGAAATTTATTGAAAGATTTTGTTTTGCATTTCATACAGAATCTTCGCTTTTTTTCCTACTTCAGAATATGCCTAATTATAACAGAAAAATCTTGCTTGTAGTGAAATTTTATTTGCTTTTTCTGGGTTGCAATTTTTCATGTGCAGTGGAAAGAGGAACTTACATAGTTCAGAAATTGGGCCTGCATGATAAGACTGCAAAGCAGCATTATCTTCATCTTAAGTTGGAGCGCCCTGAAGAATGCTTCAGCTTAAGCCTTAGGGTGAATTGTTAGATTGGCTGGCTAATTTTCTCTGCTGCTGATTTTCATTTGAGACAGTTAAAATCAATTTATTCTTCTCAAAAAATATCTCTACCATTTGCTTAAGAAGCTAGAATTGCCATCTGGATTTGGTCAAATTCTGACCACCTTTTAAAACAAATAGAAATGGGTTGAATTACCAAGTGCAGGGTGCTTCACCAAATGTGCTGCCTTAGTGGGTCTGAGGTTACACACTAGTAAATCAATCGAACCCTGGTCAAGCAAACCTAAAGGTGGATGGCTTGATGTAGGTAAATTCATAACCAGACAAAGTGCATTGTCCAAGTGCATTCTTGTCAGATTCAATCAGTGCATTCAATTTCTTTATTAAGCAAATCCAGCAGCTAGTTTAGATATTGGCCACTTGACAACCAAATCCAATGTGTTCTTGATAAGAGTCTAAGATTGTCCATGATTGGATTCATCATATCCTTTATTGATGCATAGCATTTGCTGGTGATATGTAATTCTTGGAATTCCGTAAGTCCGTAGTGCTAGTATGTGGTAGATAATGTCATCAGCATTCTGTTCAGTCAGGTCAAGAGATGAAGATGAAGCTATAATAAGGCCTGCTTAACTTGTAAGGTGCCTAAAATTCCCTCCTTCCTATGCAGCTCAGTAACAAGTTATATGGATATTTTCGAGCTGACTTGCTCTTGTTAGGCTGATGGCCTGATTTTTCTCATGGCTTGTTTGCCATAATGACTTATGATGTGTGTCAGTGTCACCTAATACAGCAGTCAAATGTCAACATGATTCACAGTCTTATATGAGTAAAAGAGTATTTGACAGACTTTGAAAAGTCTCTGAGCTTATTCAGAGAATCTATGAACTTAGAGATTGGATAGTAGCTTCAAGTATGTTATCATGCAGGTTTTGGCTTTCAACCTTCTAAGCTTTGTAAGCTGCTATCAAATGCTGCTCGTTGTACCATTGACTGCTGTTTTGAGTAATGTTCATGGTTTCTAATCCAAGGGCATGGGGGTTTACCTGTACGATGTTGATGAATGTACTATAGATTGATGAATGTACTATGGAAACAAAGGAATTAAGCTTTAGGAACACCTACTTGGTTCAAAGTGGATGCTGTGGTCAGCAGAAAGGCTTCAATGGCCTTGATCTAGCAAGGAATCTACATTCCATCTCTTCTGCTGCAGTTCTTTCATGTCTACATGAGATTAGTTGGTCCGAAAGATTAGTCTACTATTTAGAGCTTTGTCATGAAGATCTGGGCAAAAAAGTTGCATCTGAAGAAGGGCCAAACTCAAAATGTGGAACCTGATGTGGGAATGGTGGCCTTGTCTGGCTTGGCAGGTTATGTTACAGTGATTTTTATGATTTTATCCGTATGAATATCCAACTATTTGCTGGACATGAGGGCTTTTGGCTTTTCCATACAAGCTTTCATTGTTCTACTGTTGCTTAGGTGAGATTATATGCTTTGCATGTTAATCTTTTGGTGTTGATATGACATAGTGAAATGGTTGAAAAAACTCGTGTAATTTCTTCCTCTTTCTCTGTCATTTTCCTCTTATTTTTACAATATCTCCCATTTAGGCACCTCGTATTGTATCACTTGGTCAATTTCCTACCAATTGGTCTTGTTTCTTCTATGCACCAGAACCCACTGTCCTGGATATGATATTCAGTGGATATGTTCACTTGTAATTTGGTTTACTCTGTTTTCTATCAGTTGTGATTTCTTATTTCTGACATCTTAATATCATTGTGAATATGCAATCCATGTCTTTTATTGAAATTACAAAACAAGTTCCCTAGTTTTGTCCTTGAGTGATGATTTACTTCACATGGCTTTTCTTTTTCAATAAATGCCCTGCTAGGTCCGAAAGAAGAATTTGGAAAATTGCCTTTGCTTTGGATACAGGAGGTTCTGATGCCACTGGCGATTCAAGTCCAATTGAAGACAGTTCTGCATTTGGCGGGACTCGGCTGGTGAGTATAGTTCGTGCTGCCAGCAGGCAGTTACTGCAAAAGCTTAATGCAGCAAGAAGGAACTTTCCCATGAAAATCTTTCTCTTGCTGTTGGGGTTTTACACGGCAAATGCACTAGCAACAATTCTGGGACAAACAGGTGACTGGGATGTCTTGGTTGCTGGCATTATTGTAGCTGCCATTGAAGGCATAGGTATGCTCATGTACAGAAAACCTCTACAGTTGCCAGTAGGAAGGCTGAAGTCCTTTGTTGTGATGGTGAACTATTGGAAAGCGGGTGTCTGCTTGGGCCTCTTTGTCGATGCCTTCAAACTAGGAAGTTGAAGCAGGTATCATTATATAACCTTCGCAATTGAAAATAATTTATTTTCTTGTTGCCAGAGGGGTCTTGATTGAGCCATTTTTTGAGGAATTCCCGTCTGTCTTATACCAGTCTTCCCATTTCACCTCATCCACTGTATTGGTCATCCAAGTAAACATGCTCTGTTTATTTCTGTCGATTTAAAATCTTCATAGCGTCGATGTCTTGAGGAGAAGATAGTGTTTTACACTTGACAAAGCTTTCCACCCAATGACAAGGGAAGGGGCAGAGTTTTCTAGATATGTCATGTCAGTAACTCAAGGGGTACTTGATTACTTTGTTCTTGGATTCGAGAAGATCTAAAATCTTAGGATTTTTAGGTCCTTGATTTCTAATGCCTGAAAGATGCCAAAATTGCACTATAAATTTATAAAACCTTGCGTCTTTAATCCACGGATTTCTAGTCAGACCCTCCTCCCTCTGACCTAAGATTCATAGGTTTTGGGACATAACTGTAATTTTAGTTCCACGGTTTTAGTACTAGCCTCTTGTTAAATCCGACCTTGGATATAAGATACGGGTTATTCATACCCAATTGTTCTTCCCTCATCCACTAGAAACCCTTGCTTCTTCGTTCCATTTTGTGGCAAATGACACACCTACCATGCGTGTTGCGCTCCAGACCACCAACTTGAAGACGTTAATCTTGCTCACCTAGCTAGGCTGTAGCCTTCCAGCCTTTATGGCGAAGCTTATCCAACAATTTGACAATGGTGTTTGCTTACATGAGATGCAGATAAACATTATCGAACATATGCTGCAGTTGAATTCCTTAACGCGTGCTTACATATCCAGATAGGCCAAGCAGCGAAACTTTATAACTAGTAGGTAGTGATTGCTGATCTAGATTGTGTTTGATGGCCTCATATCTGAGATTCAAGTAGCAAAGGTGGCACCAAACGTCTCTGGTGCTTTTGAACAGATGTTTATAGCAGAGGTTCAAGCTTGGAGTCCCTCTCAGGCAATTGGATCTGAGACCAATAACCTCAAGTCTGATCTTACCCCTCTGGTCTCAAGATCCAATCAATCCAAATGCCTCATCAAGGACTTCAGATACTAAATCCTTTGGTGGCGGTGATTACTTTGGACGTGAGATCAGAAGCAACGGAAATCAAAACACCCATCTTCATTAGATGGAAATCATTTCAGTTCTTGCCAGCCCACAAGCCCTGTGGAAATTCTTTTCCAGATATAGTTGAAGTGCCAAAGCAAACGTCTCCAACTACCCTGCAACTTTGGCATCTTCACCGAAAAGGTAGCTTAAAAAAAAGGAGCTGAAAATTGAGTTTAAATGCTTGCAACTTAATAAGAAAATTCTTCATTGACGTGAAACTTTCATGTGAACATGATATGCAAAATTATTTCCATGCCAGTTTTTCAGCCCCAAAGATTTAGGTTTGATGTGGATGACAAAACCAATCACGTGTGTAACTTAGGCAACAAAAGTTACTTCGGGATAAAATATCCTGGAAATGAGGATGACGCATGGAGATGCATCAAACGAACGGTAAAAGAAGTCCGGGATTTCCTTGTCGATGCATTCACGACTTCCTTCACCTGCTCGAGTTGTGAAGCGGGAATCCACCTCTTTCATTGCCGACGGTCTCCCCATTCTTCCATGGCAGGCAGCCTCCATTACTCTGCATCCTGCCATTCGCTATTGTCGGTTCTGATACCGTCGTCCACTGCATTTCCGGATTCAATACCATCGTTTGTGCTATTACTGGAAAAAGGGCCTTTTCTTCTTCGATCGCCATCTATTGAACTTGATCCGAGACCGGCGTCCATTAAAGGGGGTTTCCATGAACGCCTTCGTCCAGTTTCGCAGGATTATTCGAAGTTCGTCGGCGTCGGATCTGACTTATCCCAGTGGTGCTCTTGTACGGTCTTCTCATCTGACTTCTCTCTTTCTGTATCTCTCTTATATGAGATGATTTACTGTGCTCTCTCTGCATCATGGTTCATGTATGGAGATGTTATCATCATTGCTTGCGATTTACTGTTGATGTAATGGAATCGGTTAATGCTCTATGGAATCAAAAGCCGCCTCGTTGTCGCTTTGTTCATGCTTTTGTTCGTGGCTGCTCGATGCATGATGATTGATATCTATTGATGGTAATGCAACTATTACATGAATTTCACAATTTGTCCACAGATTGAAATGCAATGTCTATAGGTAGAAATTGACTTGAAGCACGGTATTTCAAGCCTGTGTCTATAAATTCAGATGTTACTATCAAGTTGATGGTCCGGGCCGACACAGCAACAGCTCATCGGCTCATCAGTTTTAGCTGATTGGGTGGGAATGCCTGGACCTACGCTAGCTCAGCAAGAGTTGCATGCGATGTCCGGAACACTAGGACAGTTTTCCCACATACGGAGAAGCCATGGACCACCCTGCAGGTGCCCCTGTCTGCCATTGAAGATGGGGAGGCAATGGAAGGGTCTGGTTAGCAGCCTGTCCGGTTCTCTGCTTCATTCAGAGAGAGAGAGAGAGAGAGAGTAGTGTGTCATGATGGCATCCCTTTATTCATCTGGCTTTAGCAAATACCGTCCTTTCGCGTGTAAGTTTGTGGATGGAAAAGCATGTTAGTGGTGGTGGGTGATCAATCGATTGGTCACTTCAATGATGTTTCTTCGATGTTTGTTGTTCAGCATGAGAATAACGTGGCAGAACTTCCTCTTCTGGGCGGTGGGAACTTCCTTCTCATAGCCTGCAGTGCCGGCGTTCAGGTGAATGGTGGCCCTCGGCCACAGTGCCTCTCTTGCTTTATATCATTATATGTGTGG
This sequence comes from Nymphaea thermarum, assembly GCA_011799765.1. Lineage (NCBI taxonomy): Eukaryota > Viridiplantae > Streptophyta > Magnoliopsida > Nymphaeales > Nymphaeaceae > Nymphaea > Nymphaea thermarum. The sequence goes on from JAANDH010000038.1 coordinate 971,153, forward strand.
TGTACATGTGGAGTGGGAGAGAGTGTGTGTCGTAGTATTTGAATGTAGGTTAGACTAGACTTGAATTTTAGATTCTACAGAATGCCATTTATGCAACTACTAAATTTCTTCAGCAGAATCCCTAGTTTTTTTTATAAACAATACATTTGTGCAATTAATTTTAGAAAAGAGAAAATGTAGAAGTTACATTTTGTGTCCCCAGAGTGTGCGTGTGTACGTGTGAATCGAATAAGAATAGATTGGAAGCAGAGAAAGTGAGAGAGGATTCTGTATTCACCTACCATTCGCATGGACTAGACATCACTGGCGTTCTATATCCTCTGCAGGTTTGGGAATTAGGTAAAAATGGATTTATCCTTACGGTTTTTCTGGCAGGAATCAATTCCCGTGTCATTTAACACCTGAAAATTCATAAAATATGTTGGCCGTTTGGTCACAATCAGATCATTAGAAAACCATTAATTCGCACTAGAAAGCCATCTAAATCAGATTAATCAAATCAAATATATAAAGTGCACTCGCTGAGCGTGTGAGAACCATTTGTAGAATTCACCACCTGCTTCTCCTAGAACAAAGGACAGTAGATACAAAAGACTCACCTTGAGAGGCAGTTCAGTTTCCTTATATATGTAAGTTAATAAATCATCTTAGATACTCAACCTACAAACTTGGCAGACTCTTATATATAGAACATTTTGTCATATGAACACGTTATACATACACTCCTTGTCATGGAACCCATGTGAGATCAGTTTTCCTTCCTTTTTCTCAATTTTCCTCTAAATCTTTCTCTCCTTTTATTTTCTTTTTTTTTTTCCTCTCTCGCCACAATAATTCTCCTCATCTTAAGTTTAGTGAATCTCAGGGAAAAGAAGAGGCTGTCTTTTATACATATAGTTGTGCAGCATGCAAAGTGTGCCTGCTTTGCCATTACCACTGCCTCCCAAAAGGGTTCATGGCTGCGTTTTTCTTTTATAACTTGGAAAACGAAGGGCAAAGTAGAAAAACTACTCTACTTGGTGGGTATGAGAAGGGTAGTGTGGAGTTTTATTGAAGACAACAGAAAAAACAATTTACCTTGCATTGGTGCTGGTATTTTCATGCCTCTAAGCCAACTTGACGGCTTTCTTGTTGAGAAGTTGAAATTATAGCCTTATCTTTTTTTGCTTGGAGTTATTCTTTTGGGTTTTTCATGTTAAAAGAACATCTTTAGTTTGTTCGAAACGAGGGCTATGTCTGCAAAGACTTGGAACAAACCTTGGTTACCATCAACCTGTGGTTAACACTTTTACCGGTTGCTTTCGGACTACGTAGTTCTTGCGTTGAGCAGAAAGGACCATCGGCAATTCTTCCTTGCAGAAAATGCTGCGTATAGTTGGATCGCAACTGGAAAACTTTTTTCTACACGTTTGTTTGGTGCGAAATAAGGAACATGTCCTCTCATTGTCTTGCACAATCTTTGTGGCCTTACCTTGCTAGCCCACTTTAGCTCCGGGAATCTGTAGCTATCAAGGCTGGGGCTAGAGCCTAAGACGGTCCTCGAAGCCATGGATGATAAGTCACTATCGTGGCATTTTTTGCTGTCAGATTTGTAGATTTACAATATTTATACTTTGATCTAAACTTAAGAACATATTGTTTCCTTTGTTGATAGCGCCTATGTGAATCATAAGTTCCTTTCAGCTGTTTCTGTTTCTCAGTTATTTGCATATCCTCATGAGCAGGACCTTGAATTCTCATCAAATAAATCAACCCTGCAATCAAGAACATAAGAAATGTAGCATTTTGAGAATGTTTGTTCTTGTAGGTTTACTTTTACCTTCAACTTATAGATTTGTTTTTATACTTTCTTTGTTACCTTTTTGTCGCATGTTCTTAACCAATGATCTGAATTCTGAACTCCGGTGATCTAACGTCAGATCTCGGCCTCTTTTCAACGTGCAGATCTAAGACCGACATGCTGGAATGGTGCTGCTGAAATCTACCGTTCGAAGAATAGATTTCATGCCCCACAATGAGAGAGACCTTGCTGTGATGATTTAATCTGCCATGTAAAATTCGGACGCGAAAATGCAAACATATCTATGCAGACGTACCCAAATTGTATTCAATCTGCAGGTGCTGCTCATTCAGGGAAGTACGGAGTGTAAAAGAATAAAAATGCTCTTTAGCTGAAAAGAAAAAAGAGAGGGAAAATCAAAATAAGTGAAAACATTTCAGTTTGGAGAAGCACAAAACTGCCTTGAATGAAAAAAAAAAAAAAAGCCCCTTGCATGGGTCTATTAACAAAGCACCAAACATACCCACATCTATAAATTTTTCATATACTAAGTGCAGCCAAGAGGGTCTTTGTAACAAAAACTCATATATTAGTGTTTCATGAATCTATTCCAAAGATTGAATCAAATTCATCAAACACTGGCTTTCAATTGTTTATGAATATGCTTCAATCTTTGAGACAAATTTATAGAATGCTAACATAATGCTCATGTTACCTAATGTTCCCTAAACTTACTGCTCAGTAAATCTGTCTTAGTCTATAGAACATATTCATGCGATATTGTGCTAACGTTTCTTTTGCCAAACGCCCCTTACTGGTACACCATTTTGGGCATGTGTTGATGGTGGCATTAGTGCAGGCCCTGGTATGGAGAACATGTGGGTATCCAATAATAATCTAATTTATTAAACTTTGACATTAGAAATTCTTTCCTAGAAAATTATTTTTTATTAAATAACAAATTAACTAATGAACTTCTGTCCTCATACTTGATTTTCAAAAGGATTTGGATGCATGTCATAAGTTGTCCTGTCCTGTTTTTGTGTCCTTGCGATACATACACATGCGCACAAAAGGTGACAGTAAATTATTACACACACACAATATATATATATATATATATATATATATATATATATATATATATATATATATATATATATATATATATATATATATATATATATATATATATATATATATATAAGATCCACATAAGAGGACCGGGCGCTAGATACGTACTTTTAATGCAAAATTATAGACAAAAGAACTCTCTGCTCATAATAAGTAGAATTAATAGACTCCTTTAACTTTTGCATTTTTCTTGACCCTCTTGTTTAATAAAAAAATCTAAAATCTTTACATAAAGGGCCTGTGGGACGTTGAAGAACATTTAATCAATTATACACACAAAAACACGAATCTATCAGCAAAACCTTTAGCTAGGTCATGAATTAAGAACAATGTAGAACTAATAAACACAATTATTTTTGTTAAATATCTAAAAAAAGGTACTTTGAATAAAGTGAAGTTGATGAGAAAAAGTCAATAATATTGCATTGGCAGGCACCATCTATATATATATATATATATATATGGGAATCGTTTTAAGAACAAATTTGAGTAGAATTGAAAAGAAAAAAAAAAACACAGAAACAGATGCACGTCTTGTACTTGGCAAACCATGACAGCCACGCCCTAGTTAGGTTAAGCAAAACATAACATGTCTACAATAATTTTTGAAGTCATATCGCAGCGCTAGCTCTATGTCTGTGTGGGTGCGCCTGGCTCCAGGCACACGTGAATGCATGTGCTTGTGTCTGCATGTCCGTCACACATTCATATTTTTCTATCTTCTGACTGCAAAAGAACTCTTGATGTGGACTCAATATAGCTGCTAGCTGTATCAACTCAATCATACCACCCCATCCTACTCTAAGTCTAATAATCGAACCCCCAATTACAATTCCATAACTCTCTCTCTCTCTCTAGAGTGTTGTTTGCATGGTTTATTTAATGATATATATATATATATATATGTATATATATATGTATATATATATGTATATATATATATCAATCATTTAGATTTATTGGATACATGGGGGGTGAGATTAGTGCATGAACGGGGAATGCACCACCTGCTCCCTTGAGAGGCAACATCGCATTTGTTTAAGAGCTTCAGGGGTCGAAGGCGACCAATATCTCATAAATTAATCATAGCTTGGCATAGATCTTCTTTTATGAGCGACGGCTCCTAGTGGCCCGTCCTGTTTTCTTATGGCTTTTGGAAATCTGCGATCCATGAGGAAAGTTGAAACGAGGCCCCTTGGGTTCACTCACAGACAAGGAAAACTAATTTTTTAAAAGTAGAAAAAAGGGAGCAGGTATATTATTTATCAGGATATCGAGAAGAGATTATTCTCGTTATTAAACTATTAATTACATTATTAAATTACCACTCGGTCGTCGTGATTATGAAATAATCAGTAATTAATCGGATCATTAAAAAATGGAGGGGGGCCACATCACATGGGCGTGGACGAGGGCCTAGTTGACTCTCCCATGGGGAGCAACGCGTACGGCCGGGGTTGATTGGGTCGGAGAATCTTTCCGAATTCGGCAAAATCTCTTCCGCCGCTCGATGGCTCCCCGTCGCTCCCCGTCGCTCCCTTTTCCCGAATCTGGAAAATCCGTACGGTCGTCTGGGCTTCTGCCGGCCGGCCGGCCGGCTTTGGCGCTGCGCCCCGCCTTTTCACCACCGCCTCCCCTACCTTTTTCCCGATTCTGCCATCGGAAAGTTGCCGAAATTACTGGGTCGATCCCATCTTCCCTGCAGATGCCCTCGGGCGTAGGTCGTCCTCTTTCGCGGAGGCGCTTCGGGCTCGAGCAATTGTTGGGTGAGGAAGCCCTCATTGGATGCTGCGTGACGATTGTATCTGAGCCGCTCCTTTATATGTTATAAATGATCAGGATATATATATATATATACCAAGGTTAACTTGTCGAAGTTAAATTTCGAAAAGTGTTGTTAGAGCGAGCTTCCAGAAAGCATTTATGATTTTGTGCATTGGAGTAGATCACATGCATGTTCAGCAGATCTCAAAAACATTACACCAATTTGGATCAAACAGTTTATTTAAAAAGCGAAGTGAAGGAACAATAAGAAAAAGAGAGAGATCGGGATCGAGCCGACATGTGTCGTCTAAGCACGAGTCTATCATTTGGTTGTCAGTGTACTCTCATCAATGCGCTAATAATTTTAGCATCAGCAGAAGACATATAATGCATGTTGCTCAGTGATTTAACTAGGGTCCAACCTTATCTCGATTGTCAAAAGTGTGAATAAAGAGGAAAGCAGTTCCTCTTTAAATACGCAAGTGAGATTGAAATAGATGGCGATTCTTCCAAGTTTCATCCACATTCCGTGGAAGTTGGGGTGTATAATTGTTCACTTTTACTTCTGCTTTGAAAAAGGTATACCATAGTCCATCTACCTGAATTTTAGGTTAAGCTGACGACACATTCTTAGTTTAATTTCTGTGGGTGCTACTTTTCTGAATTGCAAATAATAACATGAACTATGCTCGGGTTGAAGGTAGCATAGTAGAACCGCCTATAACTCAAAGCAGCCGTAAGCCCTAGGGGAACAGAAAAGGATGGGTGGCTTCACCTCTGTTTACCAATGGGAGTTACAAATGGATGGAACTTGATACATTGGAAGTTCAGTGAAGAAAATGGTGAGACTCTCATACTATGATTGTTCCGACCCTAAGGGTGATTAAGTTGCAGTATCATAAAAAGGGAGAGGTAATTTTGTAAAGGGAAGCACATCTTAACTACAGGTTGCAACATTTATGCCAAGTATCTTTTTGGATTAATTGATGGACGAAGTATTAGATGCAATAGATTGTGCTTTATTACATACTTGAAAACTCATAGTTGCAAGCTTTGTGTAATCAATTTTGCATCACGGAGGCAGCAAGCACGTCTCATGCTAATATTTAATCAAGTTGGGTTCCGTATAAAATACAACTCTACAGTCGACCTTACTGTGTGACGATCAGAGCATGCGTTTGACTAAATTCCTTGCTTGAACTATATTCTTCATCTCGGATTTTAAAAAGTGCATAAAAGTATGGGATAGGTGGCGTTTACTAGGCAAACTTTCTGGGTGCACTGGAGAAATGCCAACTTGTATGACGATTTGACCAAACGAACTATATATTATGTTATCTCTTGTAGTGTCATTTGGCCAATTGTAGATGATGCGCAGAAACACGATCAGTATTACTGGTTTTATAAAGGAAGTACTTCCAGCACGCAGAATCAGTAAACTGGATTCCCCCTCATTGAAAATCTTTCTTTGGATGTGTAGCAGGAAGTGCAGCAAAGCTAGGTTAAGTGTTCGTTTTGCAGGAAATGATGAACGAAATTGCAACTGCAAAATCCCGGCATGAGACGTTGAACAAAATGGACTAACAGAAAACCACCGTAGACTGTTGCTGCATAGCAAGTGACATTTGCAAAATTTTTAAATTTTAGCCATGTAGAACACAATAACATTTGAAAAAAGTTTAAATTTTAGCCATCTAAAACACAATAGCATTGAATTCCCCGTCATTAAGAATCCTTTTTTTTTTTCTTTTTAATAATGAAGCAGGAAGTGCAGCAGCAACTAGGTGAAGTGTTCATTTTGCAACTGCTAAATCCGGAGACGAGACATGTTGTTACATAGAGTAATGATTGTGCATTCTCTGAACTTAGGAAACTATTATGTCAAGAGAAAATGATATATGAAAAAATGATGTGAAGAGTAAAAAGGGGAATAATTGCAGCAAATAATTGAGGTGAGAGAGGGGGAAGGCAGTGGTCTAGGGAAGCGCCACAATTTTAAACGGGCACACACAACGTACACAGCGTTTGTTTCTGCTTGTGGTGAGATTGTGGCAATCTCAAGAGGAACCAAACTAGGAAACAAGACAACCAAGAGGCAGCAACCAAGGTGCCTCTTGGTGTCTTTGTAGGACGTGCAGATGATAACATGGCTGACATGATCGTCGAAATCATGGCCATTTTGAAATCTGTCGAAAGAAATGTGAAAAAGAAAGACAGCAACTCTTCTCTCGGTGGTTAAAAAGACAGAAACTCTTCTATCTGTAGTCAAAAAGACAGCAACTCTTCTCTCTGTAGTAAAATCTCAATCCAGAGAGAGAGAGAGAGAGAGAAAAGCGAAGGGGGCAATGCTGCCTTTTGACAATTGACAAGACGAGGCAAAAGAGGAGAGCATGAGAGAGAGGGGAGGGGCTGTAGGATAGTGGTTGGTATCCAAAAGTATGATAGCATTGTCTCCATTTCCCAATGGCCTCGCTCTTTTTCTCGGTTCCCAAAGTAAAAAATAATTGAGAAAACCCATACAGCTCACGGTTTCCCCTCTTATTCACCACCACCATTATGAGCCTGCCCCTCACATGATTACCTCCTCAGAATGTTTTCTTTATATCTTCTCTCTTTCTCTTCCCCTCTCCTTCTATCATCCTAAACAACAAAACGGTTTCCCCTCTTTTTCTCAGTAGTTACAGCTTAAGAGCACGAGAGTAAAACGAGAGAGAAATTAGAACGATAAGAGTGTAGACGATCCTATAAGCTACAGCTTCCACCACCACCACCATTAAGAGTGTCTTTCTATCTACAGTTTAAGGGGAGAGTTTGAGAGAGAGTTTATCGAGCAAATCAAGATTTTTGGTTGGGTTCTTTTGGTTTGGCGTGGTGCGTGTGATGGAGGTAGCTGAGATGGGAGAAGGAAGGGGGAGTCAAGGTGGAGGAGGAGGAGGGGGGACGGTGTACAGGGAGTGTCTGAAGAACCACGCGGCGAGCCTCGGGAGCTACGCGACGGACGGGTGCGGAGAGTTCATGGAGAGCACCGGTGAGGGGGACTCGCCGGGGAGCGGCGGGAGTCTCCGGTGCGCGGCCTGCGGGTGCCACAGGAACTTTCACAGGAAGGTGGTGGCGGCGAGCCGTGACGATGATCTCGACTTCAGGAGGTGCTGCTCGATCATCGAGGTGGCGGCGCCGGAGTCAGCCGGGCGGAAACGGTTCAGGACCAAGTTCTCGGCGGAGCAGAAGGAGCGGATGCTGGAGTTCGCCGAGAAGATCGGGTGGCGCATCCAGAAGGGGGAGGAGGCTGCCATCCAGAATTTCTGTCGGGAAAATGGCGTCAGCCGCAGGGTCTTCAAGGTTTGGATGCACAACCACAAGAACTCTTCTGCTAACGCCTCGTCCCTCACCCAGTAGCAAAACCGATGAATTAAACCCTGGCCGTTGGATATCTCCTTCTCTCTTCCCTGATCTGATAATAACCCCACATCTAGCCGTCCCCTCACCCCTCCCCATCTTTTTTTTCCTTTTCATGTTGGGTTTCTTCCCTTTTCTACTTTGCCTGTTTCTTTTACCCTCTCATTTAAAACTAATCTTAATCTTGATTTTTGAGTCTTATGGGTTCCTGTAAACAAATGTTGACATGGGTACTGTTCTACATGTTTACATGTTGTAGAGAATGAGAGAAGAATGAGAGAGTTGTTCCATAGTGCCATAGATTAATTGGATTCTCCATGCTGGTCTGGTTTCTGTACTTGTTGGTCTAAATTCTTCTTGAACACAATTAGGGTTTAGTCGTTAAGGATTACAGAGAAGAAGATGCTTTTCAAGATTTGGGTCTCTTTATGTCTTTCTTTTGTGGATGCTTATGGGTTCTCTCCTTTTTTCTACTGTGCCCAGCGTGTATGTGTGTGTGTAGGGACTGAGAGGTTTGAATTTATTTGGTGTGCACGATAGAGAAGTGTTGGTGTTATTGAAAAGAATATTGAGATTATGGGGATGGGGTTTCACTTGTTAGGAATAGAACCGTCTAGTGGGATTTTTTTTTTGTTTCATGGTGATGTCATGGAGATAATCCTTTTATAATAATGGGATTTGGACGTATCAGAGAGCTTTCCATCCAGACACTAACGGAAAGCAGAGTTCTCCACAGGTTTTTATCTCCTTTTTTCTTTTAAGTATCGCTTTAGGGCTATTTTCCTGATTGGTATCAAAGGTTGATGTGATACTGCTCTGCGGTTAATGGGACCTATTGTCTTGTTTACAAAGCATGGGGATGGGGATGGAGTGGGGAATCTTTGGGCCACGATGAAGCCGCGGATCAGGCCGGCGGCCCAGGCCGGGGTAGCTGACTGGCCGGTCCCAGCGAGAAGGCATAGTTGGCTGGTGGGTGCCACAGGGGCCTGGCCCCCAGTCGAGCTGAGGTCTGAACTGCTCAGAGATCTACTGACTTGGAGGTCTAGGGCTCGTTGGCATCTCATCAAATTGTTCAAGTTGGTTGACCAAGCAAGGGGGTGTCCGGCCGGCAGCAGTCTGGCCCCATTAATGGCAGATCCTCATCTCGACCAATGCTTCGACACTTCTCCCGTTCCCTCTGGTTGGCCTGTCCTTTAAGCCGTCGAACATGCATGCACCTTGATTTCTGTTGGCCATGGTTGCCTGTTGAAAGAGAGCGATGTTTTTACCATGTCTATTGTCAGGGGAAGAGAGTGAGCTCTTTTACCATGTTATGTTGGGTGAAAGAGTGAGACAGACATGGTTGTTATTAATTGGCATCATTTACTGTTCGAGAGGGAGAGGGAGGGGGAGAGAGAGAGACATGGTTTACTGTTGGAGGCAGATAAATCTGTGCCTCTCTTTAACAGCAAACCGAATTCTGTCTCCAACAGTAAACTCTGCGTGAAGACAACTACAAAGCCCGAAGTGTGATCCTTAACTATGGCTTGCTGTTAGACGGGAAAGCTCGAGCCATGGTTTACTGTTCGAAGAAGGAACGCGAAGACCGATCCTTAACTATGGTTTACTGTAAGCGAGACAGAGTGATAGAGAGAAAGGGAACCATGGCTTACTGGAACGGACAGTGAACTAATTCTTGATTCTTCCTCCAACAGTAACCATACTTTGAGAGAGAGAAAAAGGGGTGATGTGGTTTTTACCCCTAACTGTGGTTGCCGCTACAGGAAACTGACGCCATCACTAAGGTCGACACTGTACCAGGGTGGTCTATTTTGTGATGAGAAAGAAGACGTCTTCTCTAGAACATGCGTCACTATTTTGATAGTTCTGGTTACACCTATGGTTTAATTCTCACTGTGTGTGTGTGTGTGAGAGAGAGAGAGAGAGAGAGTAAGAGAGAAATTTTGTCTTTAGGCACCGGTTTACTGGTGAAGGCGAGGAGTGACGTAGACGTGAGAGTACTGTGGTTGTCATTAACCTCAGTTTACTGTTTGAGAGAGAGCATTTTTACTGATATAGAGAGAGAGAGAGAGAGAGAGAGAGAGAGAGAGAGAGAGAGAGAGAGAGAGAGAGAGAGAGAGAGAAGGTTTACTGCTAGAGAGAGCGCGAGAAAGACGAGCAAGTTGCCTGCTCCCGTTAACAACCGTGGGACACTGTTGGGGAGAAAGAGAGAGGGAGAGAGAGGAATGCAATTATGGTTGGTAGCCATGTGAAGTCGCAGCTTTTGTCCCGCTCCATCGGCTGCTGACTCCTCGTCGTCTTCGATACAGACACCCGCCCTCCCCCTCCCTTTGCCATTCCCCCTTCCCTACCTCCCCCCTGACTTCCCTCTCTCATCTTCTTCACTGTGCTCTGGTGTCCTCGACCTCCAACGTCTTTCCTGCCAAACATAAATGCTCCCCCAACATCCTGAGAATTTTCTATCTAGTAAATATTTCTCCACCCTGAACCTTTTCATGCGGTAATTAACTTCTTGCGCTACCTCAATGATTCTTTAACCGTGATCTTTTCTTTCTTGCTTTTTGTTAAGATGGCCTGTTTTGACTTTCGAGAAAACTGTTCTATCAGACTAATCTTTTGTTGTATTTGTTTAAACATACTGAAAGCCCTTGACCGACATGAATCTAGTGATTATGGTCTCTGCAATTAGTTGTACTTTAAAATTTTTACCATCAAATGCGTCCGTTCAGTTAATGTTGATTATCGAATCACAACGACCCGACATACATTCAAAATTGTGACATTTTAGAGATTGAAAGCAATATGCTTTGCTGGGAAATACATTCTAACTGTCCACTACAAAAAAAGCAAGGCGGTAGGTCTGTACCTGATTGAGACTGGGCACATGTGCCCATATGGCTTCTCAAATGAAGTGCAATTCGCCGTGCCGTCTGATCTAATCGGTACAATGCGCAACTCTATATATGAGTTTTGTAATCGATGCAATTGGGCATGGGAATAAATATAGATCCCCTCACCTTGTATTGATCCAGTAAAAAACTAAAAATAAGCATTTACCACAGTAAATAAGCCAAACGTCAGTGAAGATTTTACTGAGATTTACAAGCCTTCACAAGTAAACTATCTTCCGCTAGTAATAGTGACCCGGAGATGGATCGAGTACCGCAGGGTGCACCTACAATACTTTGCTCAGTTACTAGATCCCCTCTTCCTTCACTTGTCACTTGTTAAAAAAAGCACAGTTCACAAAATTTTTTTGTTCTGTAATTTTAACAAGGATCTAGGAGCTTATGTTTGAAAATTGCAAACTTCATAGATCTTGCATCTTTGAACCCAAGGGCTTCAAGTCAAACACTCCTCCCCACTGACTTGAGAATCCCTGAATTCGATGCACATTGGTGATCTTATATCCACAGTTCCATCGGACCAAGGCCCCTCGGTGGCCAGATATGTCACATATTAGATGGAAGGAACTCATGGTGGCTTTGCATAATTATCTGGGAGACAATTCAAAACTAATCTGGGCATGAGAAAATCTACATCTTCAAGTGCAGTTCATATTCTTCCCATGTTGGTTGCTCATATAAAAATCACACACACATAAAAACTTTTTCTGCTATTGGAGGACATTGGAGCTCCATAGAAGACGATCAAACAAATATTCACAGATGAAATACAGAAACTTTTTCTGCCGTTTATTTTCTAATGTAAAAGGAGCTCCTTAATCGACGAAAAAAAAGAGTGCATATAATATTGGTAATGCCTTATTTGAGAAGAGATTTTAAAAATTGTACATGGGAAAAAGTTCTTCCACTAGTTCAACCACTAGGTTAATTTCCCTGCAGTATCTGGAAAGCTGATCATATATAATCATCGAGTGTCCGTGCCTGAACCCAGAAGAGCTCCTTTGTGGCCTCTCCCTTTTGTGTATTCAATTATTTTTCTTTAACCATTTTGTTAACAACTTGTGCTACATGCCTGATGATTGATCAAGAGGCACAGTGCGTGTCGTATTTTTTTGTTTGGCAAGTAGTAACATAAGCAGATCCATATCAGATTATGCCAAAATACTTGCCTTGGTTTTCCAACTTATAACGCCTTCCGTTTTGAAAGCCTCTAGGAAGGTGCATGAAACTCTTGCTGAAAAGTTTATATGAAATTTGTCCTTGTGAACGACAAATCTTTTTTCCTGTTTTGTTTGGATCCACAAGTTGTTGGGTGTGGGCATGCAGCTCTCGCTTAGATATATATTGTGGGAAGAGAAACATCCCACTGCTAATTATTGAATTTGATTTCCAACCTTCTTTACTAGAAAATCTTCTTTCCAAGTGCCTCTTGCACTATTAGGGGGTGTTTGATTGCCCCTGATCTAAAATCTTCAATTTGAGAACCATGGATGTAAGATCAAACCCTCCCCCCCTCCAATTTTAAACCAGTTTTTTTTTTAACGCAAAAAATGTAAAATAAAAGATTTCAAATGTGGATCTTAGGTTTGACCTGAGATCCACAGTTTGATGAACTATGGATTTTACCATGGATCTTTTGTCAGTTCAGCAAAAACATACCACATCAGATCCATGGATTCCAGTCCAAAGTAATCAAACACCTGCTTAGTTTCTTGATCTTCAGATCAGAACTGTTTTTGCCTATATAAGTTTCGAAATATCTATTAACTATTTTCTTCTATTCTAAGTGAGCAGGAGGGAGAGCCCCTCTGCTGCCCAGAAGAGATCTGAAGCCCACGCTATTTTCAACTGATACACCATGTCGGCGAGGAAAGCGGAACTGATATGAAACCCAAGATGGATCGAGCTCCCCTTGGCTCAAATCATTCTGGGAATTCGTTTGACATTTTCCGTTCCCCTTATTTTTCCCTTTGTTAGTTCCGAAGCTTCCTTTTGTCTTCTTTCATGCAAAGTACGACGAGGAGCACTGTAATAGCATATGGCTTTGAAGATTTTTCTTGTCTTCTTCCATGCAAAAAAATACGACTAGGAGCATTGTAAGCATGTGGGTTTCAAGATTCTCCCATCTCTTCAGTTAGCTGCACTTGATTTTTCCAAAATCCACCGATTTTTGGCGGTTTGGATTATCTGCCAAATCCAAAGTTTAATTTTTGATGACCCTGAGTTATCATCAACATAATGCTCAACGGGTAGCCAACTTGCTTAATGAAAGTGTCTGCAGATGCATATATTATTGCTGGCTTTGGGGAACAGGACAATGAATGCTGGTTCAGTCAATAACTCAAGAGGCAAGTATAGCCCAAGTTGCCCTCTGCGCCATTAGAGAGAAGCTGTCAGTTGCATCCAAGTTGGGCTTATCTTCTTCTTCAACATGTTCATGCACAGTCTCTGCACTTCCCACTGCAGTCGACATATAAAAACCAAATCCGCCACTGAAGAATTACGTACTGATCCCGATTTGGGTTGCCTTCTTCCATATGCAGCCCCTCATGATTCATGCCTACCCTTTACACCCACATGCGCTTCTTGTTCATCTGCCAAAATCGCATTATTGAATGGATCTGACGTTGACGTCGCCGGTTGAAGTTGTTTCCCGTGACCAACAACTTGCTCACCAACATGGATGTTGGGAACACAGTGTGCATTAGGACGTGTTTGAATGTGCAATCTTTCGATAAATTTGGAACGAAAGTACGATCTTTTGAAACTTTACAGAAACATCTTTGCATGAAGTTGATATCAGAATTTTATTGTAGCAATAAATTATGTGTTTAACACGGCATTCACAAACACACAGTCAACGAGTAATGTATCCTTCTAAAATCTGATATTACGTACATCAGAAAGACTAATAACCTGTATGATTATTAAGTTTCACTTTTTCAACATGAAGATCGGCTTCATATATACGGCTAGTTTGTGAAAATAAATAAATAGTTAAGTTTGTGAAACGCACAACCGTAGAGGTATACGTATATATCTATAAGAAGTATGAGTCTTTTCTCTGCTATAAATTTGTATAACTTAAGAATGTACAATTAAACAATATGATTTTATCAAAAAGTATAGCTCTTTTAACAATAGATATATACTTCTTCAAAGTGTGCATATTCCGGGCATGTGCTCTAAGCTTGGTATAACTTAATTAAAGGACATAAAACTGTATCATCCTTACTTACAAAAAGCTAATAACACGCTAAAGATATGTAAGTACTAAGTAATGAAAAATATACGTTTATTTTTCGTTTTCTATTAACAAGTTCCAATAAACTTTTTTCTTTAATTTTGCATGTTTTTTAGTTTAATATATATGCAAAATATTTCTTGAACTTTCACTTTCAGAAAATGCATTAATAGACATATTTAAAAAGGACAGACATTCTTAATCTACACCAAGTTTATGTACAGTAAAAAAAAAAACTTTAAGTATGACATGCGCTTTTGAAAAAACATCTACAAAGGGACATATGTTTCGTTCTTATTTTATACCAAGTTATAACAAACAGAAATATATAATTTAAAGATGAGATGTTAGTTTGAAAAAAACATATAATACACTTATGTTTTTTATAAAATTATATATTTTATATTTTCTTAAATTATAAAAATCTGTTGCACACAAAAGATCTATACTGTTTATAAAAGTATATAGTTTTGTATCACTAGGTTATAAAAAAAAATCATAGTACACTAACATTATGTTATTAATAAAAGATATATAAGAAAATTGAATGATGAATATGGCTATGGAGAGTCACCCGGCTCACTCATGAGGATCGTCCAATTAATCGTGATGGACAATTGAGAGAAGAGAGAAAAAAAATGTTTAAGGCATTTTCACCATCTAATGTTGGTTCGCACATTTTTATTTTTTTTTAATCATCCATCATAATGGATCAAATAGTCTTGGATGATTCTAAATTGTCTAAGTCATTATTCACTTAATTAAGATATATATTTATTTTGTTATATTTCCGTTGAAGAGTTCAAATAAGGTTTTTCCTTGAGCACTTTTGTGTGCTGTTGGTAAAAAAAAAAAAGAATATGTCTACTATTCGTATACATATACTTTTTCAAAGGTATATAGCTTTTATATTTGTAAGCTATGCAAATATATAGCATAAGATGTATACTTTATAAGATAGTTACTATTTTTAAAAATTGTATTGCTAATATATATACAAATTTATATCTTGAAGTTATAGAAGCTATATGATTGGTCAAAGTTATTAAAAGGTTCATATACTTATTGTCAACTTTATTTTTTCTTTCCCTCTCGTGGCGGTTGCCATGTTTGAAATAGCAGTTCGCATGCCTCGTAATTACGCGTGGTAGGGTTGACGAAGTCGCCGGTGCACCACCACCACATGGGAAACTCCCAACTTTTCTTGCCTGTCTTCTTTCAAGACAATTCATCCTTTCTCCTCCACCTCAACTCCCTCTCCCCCCATCCCTCTTTCTCTCTCTCTAATTTTCAGATCAATGCAAACGTTCCCTGATCGTGCTCCTCACTCATCTCAATACCCATCGTTCCAAATAAGAAAAACGGAGAAGGATTCCAAACAAGAACACCCGAAGAAGGAGAGAAAAGAGAGTGAGGGAGAGACATGAAACCGTTGTGTTGCATGGTGACGTCCTTCCAGATTCGGCCGTGAAGTGCTGCGGTGCAGAGGCAATGAGCGGTGAGGAGAGGAGGGCGACGACGCTGTGGAGGAGGGCAGCGGCGGCTGTGAAGGACGGGCACAGCCTGTGGATGGCGAGGCTGACGGCCGGGCGGCGGAAGGGCGCAGGCGGCCGCCAGTTTCCCGACCTGGAGGCGGCGGTGATCAGGGCGACAAGCCACGACCCATCCCGTATTGACTACACCAACGCCCAGAGGGTGTTCACTTGGGTGCGTACCTCTCCTTCCACCTTCCTCCGCCCCTTCCTCCTCACCCTCTCCCGCCGCATGCAACGGACGCGCAGCTGGGTCGTCGCACTCAAGGGACTCATCCTCATCCATGGCGTCTTTTGCTCCCGCACTCCCCTCCTCGACAAGATCGGCCGTCTCCCCTTCGATCTCTCCAACTTCCAGGCAATCCATCTCTTCTTCCTTTCCACCTTTGATGATAAGAAAAATTCATCCTTCCCTTCATACCGCGTTTTTGTCGTTATAAGGGCTTGGAGGGACGACAAATTATTAATTTTCCATGCATGCAAACGATCGTTGTTCGCTGTTGAAGCTGTAATTACCAATACAATATCGTTTATGGCTGTTATATTCACAGTAACTATGTTTCCAGGATCATTTCTGCAGGCACGCACAATCATGGGGATACACAGCGTTCGTGCGAGCCTACTTCGCGTTCCTCGACGAGAAATCATGCTTGCTGGCCATCGACGACGGCAGCCACAGCTTTCAACCTGGCCTGAACTCCCTCACCGGTCGGGTATTGACTCGCCTAGAGCGCTCGCAGTCGCTGCTAGACCTGTTGCTACAGATTAAGCCTTATTCCGACGGCATGAACGTGACCTTGATCCTTGAAGCCATGGACTGCGTTGTCATCGAGATCTTCGACGTCTATGGCGGCATTTGCCACGGCATCGCTCGGGTCCTTGTCGGAATCTTCAACGCCGACCGCCAAGAAGCCGTCGCGGCGCTGCAGATATTACGGAAGGCGGCCTCGCAGGGATCCCGTCTCAGCGAGTACTTCGAAGTTTGCAGGGAAATTGGAGTTCTGAACGCGTCAGAGCTGCCGGCCGTCGAGCAAGTTCCAGCAGACGACATCGAAGATCTCGAGAGGCTCATATATGGGGTCTCTGTCCAAAAGGGTGTCATGGGTGCAGGGGAAGGGAGCTGCAATGGAATAGCAGAGGAGGACGAGGAAGAGGAAGAAGAAGAAGTGGGAGGAGGAGGAGGACAAGAAGGTTGTGGGAGTCAGAGAGACACTACCACCATTGTTACCAGAAACTGGGTTGTGTTCAACGATGATTTATTGACAGATAATGAGAGAGACAACTCAAAAGACCATGGTGGTAGTGCTAGTATGGGCGATCCTTTTGCTGCTTCATTGATCATTCCTCCCCATGTTTACTAAAAGCGTGGGAGTTCTGACATTCATCACCTTTCTAGGTGGGATCGAAATCACGTTTCGGGGTTCGGAATGCATTTGTATAGCCATGAGATAATGAGACACTGTAAGCAAAATCTAGCATCGTTTCTATCATCCCCGTGTTCATGCCATTATCTGATCAGGAGTTGTTTCTGCGAATTTGGACCTTACAATTTTATCTACACACAGCCTTTGGTAGCAGGAACGTTGCGTTCTTTCGAATGCACTGTTCTCCAGAAATCAAATGACACTGTGTTCCTGTCACGTAATGCCTTCGTATAAACGACTGCAGAAGAGATTAGCACAGGGGTGTGCACATAACCAGCTTTGCAGAAATTTACTCAGTGACCTAACTATTTATTCCCACTGATATAAAATAAATAAGGTGAGACTACTATTTAAACGGAATGAACTTATTTTAAAGCATTTTCCCATTGAAAAAAGAGTATTATTTCACATATTCAGTGAGAGACATATTTTTCTGCGAGAGGAACCAGAAACTACTGTTCTTACGAACGTGTCAATTAGAGAAGATCCTGATTCTAGCCCTCCTATGTTGGATCTTTGTGTCTGAGTCTATTCTAACTAGTCTAGCTGATAACACCATTTGCGATGGGGATGTAAACAGGTTAACTTTAGTGAGTCTCGTCTCTAATTCAGATATGATTCGATTTGGTTCGGAGTCAACCTCTGGAACACATTTGGTTGTGTAAGGGTGGAATTGGACTTAGCTTAATGGCCATTCAAAAATTTACGTGTATTTGGCTCTGCAAATGAAATTGCATGTACACCACATGAAAATTTTCGTTACTAATAATTCTAGTTTCAAACCAAATTTATGCTTTTCTTGGCCTTTCGGCTAAAATTGAAGTGTAGTATCGGTTATTGTCAGTTGGTTTTAGACCAAATTTGGGTCTGTAAATCAGATAAACCTGACCAAGTGAATAGCCCAAACTTGGCTCCAGATACACTCTGAGTGGTTTAAACACCAACGTGAAGAATCGGCAGGCATCTCTCTCAAGAATACTTCTACATGAAAAATATTTCTTCCAATTCCGTTGCGGCCAAGCATGGCTATGAAATATGAATGGAGCCAGCCCTGTTAGAAAGCCATAGAGCCTTCCATGAGACCCCATTTCATTAACGAATGCACTTAACCAATTCCAATAACCAGGCGTATGTCACATGAGCACGGGCATGGGTGTGGATGCACACACATACACACACACACAAACACAGCAACAACAAAATTTTAAGCCCACAAATACATATTGCTTATATTCATAAAATGTATATCAACTGTACAAAAATATCAAAATACAATAAAAATATAAAAAAGTGAGTCAGCCGTGTCCAGGCCATGTCTCATCCAGCCATGTTGACACGACTACGGCGCCCTTCTAGGGGTGTCAGTGTGACAGATGACCAAACATACGTTCAGTTATTGCTGAATCTGATTGAATTATTCGGTGCCAAAGATTGGAATTCCAACATAATCCAGCAGGCCAACGTACACCACACGGATTGTCAAAACTGAGAACCAAGTTTCTTCTTGACTGCCAAAGTTTTAACACAGAGGACAAGGGATGGGGTGCTTGATTCCTCTGATTTTAGATGTTTGAATTTCGACTAGGTGCTAATGTGGCAAAAAAATGGACACCAGTTTCACCAAACTGAGATTCTGAATTAAGTTAAGGTCCAGTATGGGAACCTTCTTCATCAGAGGGCGAGATCTTAAAACTACAATTGCCCCTCGCCATCTCTTGTGATAAATCGTGCAACTTTTATGGGATTTTCAGATACATCCATAGATTTTGCTAAAACTGGGAAGAAGAGTATACGAGCAAAATGACCCGTGAATGGAAGAACACACATGACCAATTCTTTTCCTACTTCTTGGTCGTCTGAACGGCAAATTAAGTGACGTAACTCGTAGCATAACCCCAAATGCCTTCCCACAAAAGAATTAGCGTAAAAGAAACACACCGGTGACAGAAACACACACCACATTTACCACAAATTTTGAGGTACAAAGTTCTATCATGTAAGCACCACATGAAACAAAAACTTGACGACAATGTTATGGGCAAGGGAATGCGTATCTTTAAATATTTATCATCGCAAAAAGTGGACACATGAAATAATTCAAGAAAATATCGCTCTTTTTAGATCATAAGAGCGTTCAACTTAACTAAAGTAACGGATCTCTCTCTCTCTCGCACATGCGTACACATAAAGAGTTAACATGTATGGTGGACATCCATAGGTTGGCTCTTGAAACGAAGGACACATAGAGGAAGTGGAACGGTATGGTTGAACATTAGACATCAAAGAAATCCTAGCCATTGCAAATCAAGCTATGATAACAAAGGGCACTTGGAAAAGTATATGAGATCATAGTTGGCTTATCGGTCTATCGCATATAGGAATATGGTTAGACACGTGGAAAAGTACGTGAACGCGGGTTGCCTAGAATGGCAAATAGGAATTAGCTTTACATCAGAGGGGCAGCAAAATATATATATATATATATATATATATATATATATATATATATATATATATATATATATATATATATATATATATATACACACGCATGCATAAAACCGCTGGGGTAATAGGCATACCACACAAGGAAAATTAAGAAGTAACAACACTTTTTAAGCATATACCCTAAAAGAACAAAAAAAATCCACGATCCTAGTTGATATATGCAGCAAGAGCAACCTACAGTTCGTCACGCCCCTGCAGAGGCCTTCCATCGAAAAATCTCAGATATCCTTTGGCTAGAAAGCGGAAAAGCCAAATCATTTGATTCCGTCAATTCAGTCGACAACCCACTACTTGGTAAAAGTTTTGGAAATCTTGCCATCAAGAAATATCAAATACCATCACTACAGCAACAGACTTAAGATTTACGAATTCAGCTGTCTAAAGGGTGAAAAATCAATAAATTTGGTTACATATTGGTAATTTCATTTACGAACAAGTTCGTGATCAACATCCAAGAAAGGCGTTTGACCGACTATTTTTTTTTCTGCTTCCACAGAAATGGAAGTTACTTGAACAAGATAAAGAAGCTCAAATGTTACAAAGATGGCAAGAGACAAAACCAATGAGGTTTTCGTTAACACACACAGAGGAAGAAAGAGATGTTAAAGGGAATCGAACAGAGAAACTGATCATATCAAGGCCAACAACTTTACGTACTTTGATTATATGACTCCATCTACCAAATGGAACTAGTAGCATATAAGGATTCAGGTCATTTTACCGACCCCAAATGATAAATTTATAACAAAATCGACAAAAAAGGAAGATGCATGAGGATGGCCTAGGAATCCTTTGTTCACGAACAACTATAAGTAGATTAGTAAGAAAAGTAGCAATCAGTAGATGACAAGCATCAATTGTCATAAAGCCAGATCAAGAATGCATCCACTCTATTACCAATTATAGTTATAGCCACTTCAACAAGTCCAACCCAAGCTAGATGTAACCAATAAATTTCATCAATTGATGTACATCTGCAGAAGAGGGAAAAGAAATGGTGACATTTTTCACATCACATTCAGATGTAATTCCTTCGAATATTCTCCCTATACCCTACATGGTGACAGGAACAAGTATCTTACTACTCTAGCAGGAGCATCTTGACAAAACAAATGAATGTGTCAAGGGTTCCTAAGATTACTACCTATACCAAGTGCATCTATTCAGTCTCTGCAAATAGAAACATATATGCCAAAGTTCATGTAATATCAAACTGAGGATCAATAGTCAACTACCAGGAGTAAGATTACCTCATCACAACTCGAAAAGTCAAGAAACTAGGGGGAGTTTGATGGGCAGTTGAAAGTTCTTCTGGTGCACTTTTTGTTAAAACCTTTAAACCATCATACTTGATGCCATAAAAAACAGAAAATATTTCTAGGCACTGTCTGGATTTTCCAACAATTCAGCTCAGATTTTTTCTCCAGAAATTTTTCAACTGCCATACATAAATCATGGAATAATTCAACTGAGGAAATATTCAGTGCTATCAAAGGTCGCAACACATGCCATAAAGTGTCGTCTAGAAGCTAGTTAAAGTTACTGGATCTAGATGCAAAAGCTTCTGGAAGGCTGGAACTGTTCTACTTCTACATGAAAGGGTCAACAAGGGCCAACCATGTATAACCCTTGCTGGTGTCAATACATCCTTAACATCATATGCAGAGAGTTTCCTCTATGAATCTATCAAACTGTATTCAGCAGTTGCATACCTTGCATCGATATTTCATGATATCTTCATAAGTCCAAACTAGTTACAAAACCCAGTTGCAAGAGGGAGGCCCTTCAATAACAGTTAAAGAAACTTGCAGAGTAGACTGGTCCAACCATATCATGACTGAAGGAAAAACAAAAAAGCCTAGGTCTTGCAAATAATGTCCTAAAAAGCAGTTTGAGACCAAACCTTCACCTGATAGATTCCTAAACAAACCGCCATGAGAAGAGTAACCTTTTTTATTTTTCCCCCTCACTTTGAATAAGACAGAATATTTTCAAGCTTTTACACTTGAATCCTATCAATTTAGAATCCATCTGGTAACAATGTTGCACAGTTGATCTCCAGCATTCCATGAAATTAAGACTGGAAGATTTGGGGATCGTTTATCAGATTATGGCAATGTCTAAAAGATTGTTTACAAGCCACAACGGATAAATCATCACAACAATACTTACCCAAATGTAGAGAACTTACCAAATATAAAATATAACACTTAATTGCTAAACAGCCTGTCGTTCATTTCTCGCATGAACATAATTACTAAAGACTGAGAATGGTATTTTTATTGCATTACTATATTAAAGGAATCACAGAGGATGGAGCATATTTAAGGTCCACCACTCTAACAACATTTCATTATTCATTTCTTAGATTCACGTGGATATGCAACACTAACAAAGGCATATGAATGATAAAGAATCTAGAATGCACAGTTATTAGAGGAGTACACCTCAATGCAAGCAGCATACGCCTCAGAGAATTGACATACAAAAATGCCTTGAGGCATTATAATAAGGCGAACTTGAGCTGATGCATGGCGATTTACATTGTTGAAGGGCACACGTCACCACAGTTTGTGCCTGTTGATCTTTTTAAGGAAAAAATAAAATCCCCTATTTCCCTTTCCATAACCCTTGAAAGAATCTCACTATTGAAGTTGCCGCAGTTCACTACCTTGACACTCTATATCACTCAGGGGTTCACTACCTCATAGCCTCTCTTTCTCTCTCTCTTGATTTTCTATGTCGCTCAGGTGGAGGGATCTCTTTTCTCTCTTGGTCCATTGTGGCAGAGCCTCCTTACTTCCTTTAGACTGCTGACCTCGCTTCCTTCAAGACGCATTCCTTCTTTAAATTCGTCGATGGCCAAAAGAACCTTGATGTTGAGCCTTCTTGCATGACTGTCATGGAGATCTATAGCAACTAGCTCTTCTTTGCAAGCTCCAAGATTCAAGTGGTACCCGCACCCACTTCTGCTCTCTCCCCGTCATCAACCTAGAGGACTTAATGGAACTAGTAGCGAGGATGATGAGATTTATTCATTCCCTTTGTTGACTCTTTCTTTGTTTTCAGTTGGCTTCAGCTAAGTATAAGTAGCATCACTGAGACGCAGTTCTTTGGAAAATCTCATAGAGAGAAATTATCCTAATATTTTGACGCCCTTGGTAGTTTCCCGGAAAAACCTTGAGAAGTTGAGATACAATGTCCTAACAAGAGGGCTGAATATCAGAGAAATTGGCCCAAGCTAGGTGTACTTTTGAATTGTGAAGAAAAACTTCATGCTTGAGGGAGTCATTACATTAAAAGTATTATCTCGCAATTGTGTAAACCATCTTTGGAGATGCGTGTTGCTAATATTATGTTGGCATGCATGGAGATACCAAGATTGCCTTTGCATTATCTCAGTATGTACATGCATTGACTAATAATAATGTCACTTTTCCCTATGTAATTTGATGAAAACCACACTTGAGATGCTTACTTTAGGATGAAATGTTTCATGCAACATTGTCTCGCAACATTTTGTGTGCCCCATTCAGACACAATAAATAAATCATGGTAGCATATAAAACGACTAACAAAGGATGTCCACCTTAAGTAGATTCCCGTGACTATTATAGATGATACCATGACTATTAAGACTACTCGGTACAAATTGGGCGTTCAACAGAGCATTCAATCAAATAAAATGATAATCATAAAACCGAAGAACATCTTACCTTTTTAAAGAAGATGATACTTTTGCATCTTTCTTTGTTGTTTTTTTATCATGCTCACTGCTTCAATACAGTAACGACATGCATACATGTAAATAAAAGATGATTAACTCGGGTTAAATATGTCTTTTATACTGTTTTTTAATTATATATTTGTTATTTTAATTTTTTTTGTTCAAATTTTTCATTTTGTATATCTATTATAAATTTAACAATTTTGATCCTGAAGCTTACGCTACACCTCGCCTCATAATAGAATCAATGTCTCACTTCGCCTCCACATTTAACAGCATTGCTAGAATGTCCATGCCCACCCACTTTGATAGCATTCCATTTCTTCAATTCTTAGATTCATGAAAGAGGTGTAAACATTAGGTAACTATAAAACGAGCCTAGGGCACTTAAATTTGCTTTTTGAGTATGTATCCATATTCAGCCCACAATTTTAAAATATAATGTGAAATAAACTAAAAAAGTAGGTATACAGAGTCCATTATCAAAGACATTTAAATACCATCAGTGTGCATTTAGGATGGTAACTTGCAGCTTCTATTTTGGAACCTTAACGAATGTGTTCACAAGCCACCAAGTTGGTAAGGAATGCACCCAAATGATCCAAAAGGTTGGTGTTATACATTGGCTCTATAAAGGATCCCCACAGCATTGCTGGCTTAATTTTAGAAAGCCAAAAAATATTCAGTCACGCAGATCATGCCAAAATGATAGACGTGCGAAAAGACAACAATACATACATGACATCCAAACATGCACATAATAAACTTCTAGCTCAGAGAGAAGGCAGAAAGGAGAACATCAACAATATGAGCCTTTAAACAATTTCTCTTTTGTGTTTGCAATTCATTAAGCATTTCAACAAAAAGTCCCAGAACATATTGAGTTTTAAGAAGACGATCTAAATCCATAACGACAAAAACTATATCTGTCTCAAATTGCATAATAATGCAAAAAAACCAAATTGCATGAAAAAGGAATTGTTTTAGCTTCCGACGACACTGTGATATGACCAGGATCATTTCTGGGGGGTTACAGACTAATTCAAAAAACCACCTCTACAAAAGGGCCTAAAAGATATATACAACCGAAGCCGGCCAATACATCATTCTAGAGGCCTAACATGAGATCAGATGGAAGATACCAACATCGATTATCTAAAGTTTACCTGATAGTAACAAATTTGTTAGTACCATGTTTGGCCCAGTAAGGTCTTAGGTCAACCGGACTAGATAGGCTATGCCCTTCAGATAAAAGCTTCTCCAAAACCTTCTTAAACGCTCCTCGGCTCATCTTTCTACCTGCTATCCGAGCTCCCCGCCTCTTCTGGCTCATAGGCAATGGATACATTGACAAACTCGTGGTACAGCAAGCTGACTGCCATCCACCAGAACCCCATTTATAGCACTGTTGTGGGACTCCAGTACACGAACAGACAGGCACCGGAATGCAGGAGAGATCCAAAGTGAGCCCATTGACGACAACGCCAACGTTCTTCTTCACTGCCTTCTGAGCAGGACCAGAGCCATTGGCCTCGTCCTTCACCACCGAAACTTTCGTCCTGGCCTTTTTCGCCTTCTTTGGCTGCTTCTTCGCTGGATTATCCGTCCTCACTACGCCGTCCGCCATACCGACCGCACCCTCCTGCAGGATTTCCTGCTTCACCGCACCAGAGGGGCCGATCTGCAGCATCTGGGTGGCCGACGGCTCGTGCAGAACACCCCCAAAATCTTTGCCACCGTAATTCGAGTTCGCCGGCATTGGGTGGAAAAGCTTCGCGTTCGTGGCGGTGACGCATTGCAAATCTCTATGGTGCAGCCATGCCTCCCTCGAGAACTCGATCGGTGCGGTGTGCGCCACCGAGTACGCCGAGATGGAGCCGTTCCTGTCCATAAACCTTGCGTTGCCGTGATGTGCAGCAGCCGCTGCCGCTGCAGCAGCGGCAGCAACAGATTCGCGGTCCGGCGGCATAAGGGCCTTCTCTCGCTCGGCCACCGCAGATATGAACTGCAGCACCCTGTTCTCCTTCAGGGATTGGTTGGGGAGCCCCCATGTTCGCACGCCCAAGCCTCCGCTGTCTTCCATATAACCAGAACCGAAGATCCTACCAACATATATATCTCAACGTCCCTCTTCTTTGCCCTCTAAGTCTGCACCAAGAACCCCATTTTCTCCCTCCAAAATCAAACCCTACAAAAACAAGCCGATACCATCAAAGACCCAAAAGAATAACAGAAACCCAAAACGTAAATACATCAAGTTTATCAACCACGGGCGAAGCAACACAGGAGAGAATGGAAGAAAAACCATTATCAGAAAAAAACGAAGATAGTTTCTTGTTCCCTGAAATAAGCACAAAACATTTATTAAAAAAAATGAAGGAAAAAAAAAAACGAAGATGGGAGCGATCGAGAAGAACAGAAAGCCCAAGATTAGAGAATAGAAAATGAGAAGACAGGAACAGGAAGTCCGGGAGACATCTCTGCTTGCCTTTCTAGAGAGAGAACGAGGGAACGCCTTACAGAGAGATGAGGGGTTAGGGTTAATTTGTGAGAGAAAAGAGGTCTTTTTCTTTTGGGAGAGAGGGAGAGAATGTGACCCAAATTTAATGGTTCAACTCCTTATCCAGTTCCCTCCCCCAAAATCCGATTCGCTTCATATCAATTTTCGAACCGTTTCAGCCCGCCGTTTTTCGACGGACCGATTGGCAGTGAGAGTAGCAACTCGTTGGCGACCGCCATGGCTCAGTCGACTCGTTTCGCGTTGGCACATGACTCGTTTTCTTCGACTCGGATAATAGGAGTTGCCCCGTGAAACTTTGAAAGTGATCCCGTCCCAACCATTTCAGGATTTCATTTGTTCCAACCAATCGGCTCTAGCTTGATCACTGTATGCTCTTCATCTGGGCAAGGTCAAATATAAATATATATATATATATATATATATATATATATATATTTATTTATTTATTTATTTATTTATGAAATAATCTCAATATTTAAAAAACTTTGGAAAAGAATGCGCTTAGAAAAGACACATTAGATTATATATAACGAGAGAAGAAGACTACAAAAAATGTTGGAAAGAAAGGAAAATGTGAAATAACCAAGCGAAAACGAACGCGTCACTCTCCAAATCGCCATGCTTTCAAGATTACTATGTTATTTTGGAGTCCATGATAGTGAGATGTGGGATTTGACAAGGAAAGATAGTGATGAATTATAAGCATTGCTAATTTTGCTTGATACTTTGTCTTACATGGCAGGAAATTGTCGGAGATAAACTCAACAAGAACTTACTATAATTTAGTCAACCTTAGAAACGAGCTGCCATATTTCTCAAACTTGTCATACTTCATTTAATTTGAATTATAAATGCAGTTTACAAGGCAAAATCATGCCTAGCAGTTTTTTTTTTTTTTTAATGAAATGTAATTCTCAAGAAGTTCCAATTACTATTATTTCTACATTATAGATGTTTTATATATTAAAAGAAAAAAAAAACTTTAAATATCACAACATTTTCCAAGAACAAAAAGAAGACGACTAACTTCCCCTTATAAATTTTGTCCTGCCAACAACTAACAGACCGTGGAGCTTTGTATTTAAAACAATAACAGTAATGGTTAACCTGATTTTGACAACGCTTTCTCGGCAGACCCTCCATTGATGAGCTTCTGTCACATAAGCACGGCCTCACTTTACTATGTTAGCCTATGAATAGAACGTCTGCATCACGAGATTCAAAGCTCTTTTCTTAAAGTGTACGTATTGTGTATTAAATGTAGAATATGAACGGCCTCTTCTCATTTCTCGTGGAGTTCGGATGCATAACTACAAGATTATTATCTCCCTTGCTAGAGCTCTGCCTCTGAGTCTGACTTGAGATTTTCAAATTGAAGAGAGTCAAGGATTCGTTATATATATATATATATATATATATATATATATATATATAGAGAGAGAGAGAGAGAGAGAGTGAGAGAGAGTCTCACTTGACATTTTCAAATTGAAGAGAGTCAAGGATTCGTTATATATATATATATATATATATATATATATATATATATATATATATATATATATATATATATAGAGAGAGAGAGAGAGAGAGAGAGAGAGAGATAAATACCTAGCGGGGTTGTTTGTTATATAGTTGAAGGAGCTTACCAATACGAACTAATCAACATGGAGTTTGCTTAGATTAAGTGTACTTTAGTCATTTCATCTCATTAAACTCCCAAATTTTAAGTTAGTGATAACATAGGGTTTACCTTTTGACACGTGATTTTTGCTTAATAATGCAAAAGTTAGATGTGATTTTAACAATATTAAAATTTTGAGCATGTCTTCTGTTAATAGCAAAACTTAGTTGTGCAATGGAAATTTTTGCTTTTTTTTTTTTTACTTTTGTTACTATTTAACAATTATTAAAATATTATTTCCATTTAGTCGGTCTAGGCCAGAGCTGCGGCCTGACCCGAGCCAGACTCTTTATTAGATTAGACAGAGCCTATGCGCAGGCTTTTAATAGAGTAAAACGTGGGATGTGGGTTAAAGTAAGTTTAAGGAGCATAGCATAGTCGGTTGGACTGAAAGCATATGAAAAAACATGTATTTGTTTTGATTCTTGTGGGCGCTGTATATGTTTTTGCATCTTAAAGTGATGGAGCACGACAACTTCCAAGACCCCGGAAACAAGGGAAATGAGACAACCTTGAGAGTGTATATGATTGCCAACCATGGCCAAAGTAATGCAATCAAGCTCATTCCAATTGCACCACAAACTCACATAGTGAGCCTCTGTGTGACATAATATCACTACAATTTGCTTGTCCCCTAAATAAGGGAATCAATGAAGTCCGTTTGGATTGAATCTCGTGAGCAGCATGTCATTTTCAAGCGCATCTTCATACTTCTTCCATGCAATCATCGCATGGAAAGAGAAGTAAAGCATTTGCATTGATATATCCTGCAACATTTATTTGATTGTCAAAATTGTTTTTGCTAATTCTAATTTTTAAATTTGCCGGCATTTATCTTTCACGTAAGAACTTAGCCGCTACAGAAACGAAACTACAATGATGCTTGTGGATTTAATGACTGAGGACAAAACCATCTGCTTAAAAAAAAAATGTATAGTATAATTGACATTCAAATTCAGTAGATATCGGATGATTGGACGCATGTCAAATAGTTCAAAAAAGACAGTATTGATTACATAATTATCTGACCATATTCATCAGGTGACTTGTGATGATAAACACATTAATGCCCATGTATTTAACTCTCTACAGACACACATGCACAAACACAGGCTGCTAGAGGGGGTGCCTCCCTTATTTGGTTACTATGGGCACTCCTCTTTCTTATATATATATATATATATATATATGTGTGTGTGTGTGTGTGTGTGTCTACATGCACATCACCCATTTTGACAATTATAAACATCGCACCTACAAAACTTCCAGATTATTTGGTTGTAATTGCTATGATCTAATTTATGTGTGTGTCAAAAAGGGAGAGGAGATAGGAAAAGAGGGAAGGACAAGAACCAGTAATGACATTCTTAATATCAAACTCAACATTCATCAATACCATCAAGATAGCACCCTTCAAGAATTGAACGAAAGACATGACTAGAACACGCCAATCAACCCAACCGATTACGCTATAGAAAGAGAGATGTCTTTCCCGCTCACAAAATTAAGAGAGAGAGAGAGAGAGTTTAGAAAGAGAATGAAACAGGACAGAAGATATGAAGGGAGGGAGGGAATGTAGGCATGTTGTTGTGGGAGCTTAGCTACCAAATCTTTTTCTAAAAGGGAGTAGAGACGAAGGGGGTTGCGGAACTGCACCATGTGCACCCAACTCAAGATGGCAGTCTGCTCTCTTCTTCCTTTCCCCTTGGACACACGCCAAAAGCCGTCCCACAATAAATGGCCTCTCTTAACCTTCTTCTCCACAGCTGGCCCAGCTCCATCGCTCCTCCTCCTAGCTGTTGCCACACGTGCTGCTTTCATGGCCGTCATAAATGCCTTAAGCTACTCACACTGTTTGCTTGCTACCCGTAATAAACATGATTTTCAAGGCTGGGCAAGCATTCAATAGCCCCTCATCTTCTTCTCCTTCTTTTTTTATGTTTTAGCTTTTTCAATATAAAGATTCAAATTTCAAAAACAGCGTTCGTTCGTGTAAGAATATAATATCCCCAGACAATTTACATTTATAAGATAACAATCCATCCTTCTTAAGGCACACACATAAATATAAATGGGAGGGCTCTAATGATCCACAAAGTGTAGTGTTGACCTGATGCATTAGGGCACAAGCCTTCTAATGCTGACAAGTTTGATCACATAGAGGTTTACAGCATCGCTTGAGGAATCAATAGGGACAGCATCACCAAACCAACTATGACGTCTGTAAGAAGAACTTCTTTAAGAAGATGACTTGTTTTTAAGAAAGTTGAGTGAATCTTTCATCATTTGCAGCTAAAGAATTGGAGAGGCAGCAGAATGGGTACTACCAGGCTTTTGAAATAGTTTTCCGGCACCCGGTAGGCTGCCAAACTCAATAAAAATGTTTGCCAACATCACTTTCAGCCGATCTGGTAAATATTATTGCACATTTCATGTACATTAACTAGGAATCGCTTTCATATAAATGTAAGGACTTCTCTCTCATAAATATACGTCACCAAATAAAAGAAAAAATATTTAATGCATTTAAGAAACGGTACCCAGTTGCCCCCAAGAAATGAAGGAATAGCTTTGTGAGATGCACGGAGCCATAATGTTTCCAAAGAATGACCAAACTAGCCTGTACGTTCTGTTACAAGTTAAAGGCCAACAACCAAGAACAAGCAAGAGAAGAATCACAAAAGTCTATAATGGCGCTGAAGCAGAGCAGCAATGAGGCAGCAGCACAGATGAAAGATGATTTAGAAAAAAGGAAAAGAAAAGAAAAAAGGAATAAGTGTATATGAAATAACTAAATGGAATTAAAGGAAATAAAGAGATTACAAACCAAATCAGAAAGTTTTCCTATAGGAAGGAGGCCCCTGAACAGAAGTCAATACCCGAACCATATAGCACAAAATAAGACATCTATGGTGCGTTCTTGACTCCCTCTTTGGAGGCCTTCCTTTTCCTTTCTTTCCTTCTTTAGTGCTGAGAATTCTTCTTCCGCGGGTGCGTGTTGGAGACAAAAAACAGAAGAAAGAGAAAAAAGAGAAAAAACGGAAAATTTCTGCAGGTCAGCTCTTGATGGAAGCATTCAAGGGGAGCCACAAATATCTTGAATGCAGGCAGCAAGAACTGAGGCTTCTCTGATACTTTAAAAAAGGGAGTGCAGGTCAAGTTAATGAGGTGCCCATCAGGCACCAGAGCAATTCAAGGCAGCTTTTATTTGTTGGACAGTGGTGCTGATGAGGTTATTTACTGTGGTTACCGATTCCAGATTGAGTCTAGCTGATGGCAAACTGCTAACCAAAATCTGGAACGCCACTGTTATCAACGAACCTGTTGCTGCATTGCTGCTGCTGCTGCTGCTACTAGTGCCACTTCTTTGTTGATCATGGCGGCCATCGGGTGATATAGTGAATCCTGAAGGGAGGAGTGCTATGTACGAAGGATCTTCCCCGCTCATTGCTATGTTAATTGCAGAGACATCAACTGGGGCATACACCACCATAGATCCCGAAGCGTCTGTGCAGCTTTCCTGCAGTATCAACATGTTGTTCTGGCTGGCATTGAATGCCTGGAAAAAGTTTAAAGGAGTTAGGAATGTTGCTCCCCACCTTAAGCGAGGATGAGAAAAGAAACGAGCTTTTAGTTGCTTACTCGAAGCAGTGAGATAGAGTTGCCAGGATGAGATCCATTAGCAATGTGAGCGACTTCTTGAACTGAATTACCGCTAGAGAGGACATCCCACTGAAAATTTATGAACAGAAAAATCAAATCCCAGGTCTCTACACAGCTCAGCCTGTTTTTGAATGGCGTAACGTGGACAGAATTTACTAATATTACCTGTGCCCTCGTCCTCTCATCTCTAAAGAAATTGAAGACGGTTTGTGCAGACACTGGCAACCACAGTGAGGTCGCTGCACTAAGAACAACCCCATTTGGCTGACCAGGGTCAATGCTCTTGTGGGTAGTGACACGAACACCATCATCGTTCACCCCGGACAGTGTGGTCCATCTATGGCTACTGGAGGCACTAATGCTAGAAGAGAAGTTGTTAATCATCCTTTGCGAAAGCTTCATCATGCTTCTCCTGCCCTCAGGTGAAGGGATTACTGTTTAAAACATAAAAAATGTGAGAAACAGGAAATTATTGAAAAAAAACAAAATAGTCGCAAGAGCTATCACAGTGGAATAGGAATGCCTAGCACCTCCAAGTTCCCTTGTTGATATGCTGGTCACCATTAGGCTCGCATATCTTTCGCACATTCTCTGTAATGTAGCAAGCCATCGTTGGGCACCAAATGCTAATCCACTGTGAACAAGTTCCCGATAGATTCGGTGCACCGTACTCCTATCTTCGACTTCAACATGTTCTATCCAGGTGACCTATATAAGGGAAACTCAAATACATTAAAAAATGAACTTTGTTGAGATTCTGAAGAATCATTTGTAAAACAACAAAATAAGCATCAGTTCTCAAACTGGATTACCTTAGAATAGCCATTAGGCATATCTTGGATCCAGACACCAGATGGAAGCTTTCGACATCGCATGGGAGAAGTAAACTGATTTTCTTTGGAGCAATCAACGGAAACATCCATTACTGCCCATGTCCCTGGTCCATGCTGTTGGCAGTATCGAAGAAAATAGAACTCCCTAGTAGAAACCAAAGGGGAGAGCACTTGTAGTTCTGCATACATCTGAACCACTTTCCAATCAGAACTCAAACACCCGTTTTCTGGACAAGGGAGAGAGCGGCGTTATAAACTTACCAGTTGCAGGGAACCACTTCGATTGCCGGACATGCCTGCAGCAAGCACATCCACAGTTCTTGCCCTCGAAATAATGGTAGGAAACATCTCCGCCCATTTGTTCTGCGATAAGATCATCGTGTCATAACTCAAGCAACATTACCGCAGAAATTCTAGCAGATATATATGCGAGAAAGATTATTTGCTCACCGCATCTACCAATATATCAACTAAAGCCATTCCATTCATGATCACCAGCCCTGAATCTTTGGATGCTTCGGTCCTAATATCCGGAGCTTTCGACTGGCTTGGTCGAGGGAACATTCTTTCGTATGCCTCAAGATTGAGAATCTCCCTTCCATCTGTGACGGATCTCATCCACAGAGGCTCTTCCATCTGCAACATTCTGATGAATCCCTCCATGGCATTCGTGGCCACCTCCACCATGAAGGACTTCTCCAATTCTGCGACCCCTCCACTCTGCACCGGCAGCCCGACCAAGGAACCCCCTACCGAACTACCCGGAAGAAGGTCGAGATCGAGAGAGAGCCCCGGCGCTTGGTGGCTTCCGAAGCCACCAACAGTTAGGTCGAGAGAAGATAAGTGGACAGGCTGTACTGGTGGTAGCTGTGGAATAGGCCTCCCAATGTACTTTGCAGCGATGCTGGATACTCTGTCAAGCTAAAAGTTATAAACATGAAAAAATCATCAGCTGAACTTCCTAGAAAAAGCGTAACTTTATAAAACTGGTAGAATCCGATTTGCTAAGAAGCAGGAAACTTGAAGAATTCATGGATGACCAACCTCCTCTTTAAGCCTAGCGTTTTCCATGCGCAGTTTCTGCTCATCGAAGTAAATGTCTTCGCCTACAGGAGGGCCACAAGAAGGGCAAATCACATTCTTGAGAGCCTCCCTTATGGCTATATTTTCACAGCGAATCTTGTCATTCTCTGCTCTTAGCGAACAATTGTCAGCACGCTCATGCTGTGCCTGATACATAGAGCACCAAACGATTACAAAAACAAATAAAAAACACCAAGTTAGAAAACACCAAAAAGAACCTTTAAAAGAGAAGATTTCACATGTGCAGAATGAGAATACCTTCATTTGGGTCCTCCTGTTTTGGAACCAAAATTTGATCTGCCTGGGCTCGAGACCCAATTCACGACTGAGTTGGAGCCTCTGTTTTTCATCTGGGTGCGGGCATTCCTTAAACATCCTTCAGATCCCAACACAAAAAAGAAAGGATCCCATCAAAACTTTCATTCTCAGGAAGTAGCCAAAAGATCAAAGCCCCCACAAATTGTTAACGTAAAAGCACAACCAA
Source organism: Nymphaea thermarum (assembly GCA_011799765.1). Classification (NCBI taxonomy): domain Eukaryota; kingdom Viridiplantae; phylum Streptophyta; class Magnoliopsida; order Nymphaeales; family Nymphaeaceae; genus Nymphaea; species Nymphaea thermarum. The sequence goes on from JAANDH010000038.1 coordinate 1,004,833, forward strand.
TTATCCAACACTACATCACCACGCACTAATACTTCACAAAAGAAAAAGACGAAGAATGTCCAAAAGCCAAAAAAGCAAAATGATTCTATCATTTTCGTTTCGCGTTTCCATTTCGTCGGCTCTCTCTCTCTCTCAACTCTTTCTCTCTCTCTCTCTCCCTCTCTCTCTCTCTCTCTCTCTCGAGAAGGGGTTCAACTTACGATTCAAGCTGCTGAATCTGACGGGCAGTATGCCGGTGGTATTTCTTCTTCCTCCTGGGATCGGACACATCCTGATCGTCGCCAGACCCTCCGTCCATCGTCACCAGCATCAAACTCTTCTCCCCTCGCTCACAGTGGTGATAACCCGGCCCCGTCACTCCCCCGAACGCCTCGTCCAACCCATGTAAATACATCGATAAACCCTACGAGAACCCTTGTTTGCCCACCACCATAATCCCTCATCCTCCTGCTCTCCTCCTACACTCCCTCTCGAAACCCCATCCACAGTTCCTTCATCACGAATTCAGAGAACCCCCGAAACGGAAAGAGATGGATATCCCTTCTCCTTCACTCCCCTCCTCGAATCTCGACTACCCATTTCATAACTCCCCCTCCCCCACCTTAACGGCACCCTCGCCGGCGAAAAACCGCTTGGTGGACCATACAATCCAGGCCTCGATCTCGCGGGGGATTTCGCCCCCTCCTTCTGAAATAGAAGTGAAGTTAATGGACGCGGAGTTATTATGGCAACCAAGAAGAGAGAGAGATAGAGCGAGACACAGAGAGAGAGAATAGCGTAACCGATGAATTTATGGCCTCTCTCTCTCTCTCTCTCTCTCTTTCTCGCTCTCTAAGAAGGATATGGTTATAGAGTCGTCTCTGCAACCGAGGACACTCTCGGAGTTTGGCAAAGCACTATCAGGGTGCAGGTCCGAGCAATTAAGTCTTCAGGCGGAAAAACCGACCTCCGGGGAGCAAACCAGTAAGTTCGGGGCCGGTTGAGGATGAGACCTCCGGCGAAAGGAATCTACGGCGCAGTTATTACCGCGATTTTGCCAAAAAAGTTCTTTCAATGTGAAGCTCAAATGACCAAACCACCCCTCCCCCACCCCCTCCCCGTCGATGAGGGGAGGGGTTTTGGATTCCTCCGGCGTCCCAACAGACGCCGGCTATCCGTCGAATGCCCTGACATGAACTTCCGGGAAATTCTGGGAAATTTCAAGAACTTAGAGGCGTGTTGGACGGGTGGTTGCGCCTACTTCTATGATACATTCTTGTCGCAGTCGTAGAAAGGAATTTCTTGGTGATTTCAGAAAAAACCAGAGGCGTCGTTTGCGCTTTTCCGGATAAGGCAGCAAGGGCTTCTTTTAAGGGACCCTTCAGTAATTTCCGGATGACTTCTTTTAATTCATAAATTACCGGACCTAGCCTCGGCCTAGGGTTTGTCTCACCCTCCAGGGCTCACCCCTGTGGTTCCTCGCCTTTGACTTCATCTCCCAACTTGGTCAAACCTAATCGAGTCCCATGGACCGTCCTAACGCGACTCGTGCCTAGGTGTGGACCAAGGAAAAGTTCATATTTAACTAACCTCTTACAACTTTAAAAGAAAAACTTCTCGTGAACTTCGAATCATCAACTGATACGTCCTAAATGTTGTATTATCAAACATGGATTGTCATTGCCTTTTTTTCTTATTTCAAGAATATAAGTCGCTTTTCCCCTGCAATGTTGTATAGAGGATCCTCCTTAAATTTGTCCCTTCTTGATGCCTTGACAATTCAAATTTTATGCATGCATGCATATTTATATTATTTTGTAGCAGTTATATCAAACAACTATAAATTATTTAGATAAGAGAATGAATGGACTTTTAGTTACACATTTGTCACAATTTATGTCACCAAGTTTAATTAGCATGTGTTTGAGACATAACAACCTACTACTTTTATTCCAAGCTCGAGGCCTGTTGTCCAACGGATTCTAATACCCATCTTATTAATTTTGATTTCGACATGAAAAGGCACAATAACATGACAATCAATCACTTAACCATCTTTTTTATAAGCTTTTGAAGATCTTTTATAATTTTCAATATGAAACTAATCTTTTCAAAGTAAAGCATTACAATTCACCCCATTCAAAACAACATATATCTGTTTATATGTGACCTTAGGTCCGATCATTGAACCGTGCTTTGATACTATTGTAACAACCTGACTCACTCCAACATTAAGCTTAGGCTCTTAGTTTGATGGACCACAATCCACCCTCTACTAGTTTTAACTAAGACTCTAAGAAGGCAAATAACCAGGATTTAACAACCTCTTTTATTTCATCCAAAAAAACAACCTCTTTTATGACTTTGAAGATATTTTATAATCTTCAATATAAAACTGAACTCCTCAAAATAAAGTGTTACGTCAAAAAGTAAATAGCTGTCCTTTAAAAACAATTGTGATTATTATAAAATAAAGGCTTGATTCAAAGCATACAAGCTTCTTTGGATCAGCTTATGCTCCATGTAAATAAAAAATTTAAGGCTGGTAAACAATAAGTTATATATCCTTTTTACAAGAGTAAATACATGCGGACACTTGGAGAATCAATAATACTAGAAGTTGAAAGGGACGCATTATTTTTATTCAAAATGGGGCTTTATTTACGAAGGTGATAGCAACGACTTAAGATATTGCAAAAACTGGAAAGAGCAATTGAAGAATGTTAATGTCCCAAGTAAAAAGGGAAGCAGGAGGCAATAAAACTCATCAAAATCTAGTGTATCGCGATATCTCCAAAATCCATATTATGATAATTTTTTCCGCAAAAATACTTTCACTTGATATATATATATATATATATATATATATATATATATATATATATATATATATATATATATATATATATATATATATATATATATATATNATATATGATTTCAAGCCAGCAATTCTCAACTTCTGAAAGAAAAAAGGAATATTAAAAAAAAAACTAGTGAACCCCATAGGAGTACACGCTGGCAGCCACGTCATCAAAACCGAGGCACCAGGCTGGCGGGCCATGCTCCTGGAAGCGCGCTGAGACTCTGTCGACGTCACGGCGGGGCCCGCCAGCGGATCTAGCGCGAACTGCATCGCCGCTGGACGCCAGCTGGGCGCCGAGGCGCGTACGGCGGTTCTGGGCGGGGAAGAGCCAGATCCGACGGCCGGCGGCCTCATACGCCGGGCCCCGCCAGCCGGAGGGTTAAATTCGGGGGCTCCGGGCATTCATTGCCGTCTGACTCGGGGTCACCAAACACGCGTCTGGCGGCATAAATGGACCGGTACGTCGGCCAGAACGTTGAAAATCCCAATGCTTAAAACTGTATCGGCTCGATGTGGATCGTCACCGTATCGTCTTTACTGGAAATTTAAATCCCAACTGATCGTTGACAGTATCGAATTTGGCCTGCAACAGATCGGATCGGATCCTTGAAAAGTGGGGTTTTGGTTTTTGGCTGCTTTGGATCTTCCCTCTGCCCGTATTTAGTTACCTATTTGCATCCCTAGGCCGCCGTAGGCACCTAACCACGAACTTGGCAGTTTTGGCTCTTTTGGATTCAAATTTGGTTCCGTCATGAATATTTCAATACTATTTTTTTTCCTCAGAAAAAATTACAGAAAAATGGCGTGTGCCATGTCCTTTTTCTATTGCGGCCATAGTTGGGAAAATGTAGCTTGAACATGAGTTCATAATATAATATGCATCGGTTAATTCATGTGTTCAATCAATCAAGGAAACTAACTATATGTGTACAACATTTACAATAATAAATTATGTGTTTACAATCTTATTCGAGTCTCTCAATCGTATATTTCATAGAGTTGAGTTAAAGAAGAGCTCGGTGCTTGAGCTGTGAGTTAGGATCATTTCCCAGCTTCAGAAGCCGCAGCTGGAAAATGAAATGAGTTGTTCATGTTTGTTTATATATTGCAAAATGATCGCCGATTCATAGGGATCCCACCCAGTTCATATATGAATCATGCACCCATTTGAATCCATAAAATCTTATACATTTCATTGGTGAAATAACAATATTCATGTCACTTACCAACTTGATCAGGTTCAAGTTGATCCATTTTTATAGTGTATGAGCATGAGGGCAAAATTCACTTGATTTTTGTTTCAAAAGTAAAAAAATATATTTTTGCCCTTATATATATATATATATATATATATATATATATATCATATAGTTCCAAGATGAAACGGATCTATAGGGCAAATTCCTCGGGCAAACTGATGTCATATATGGGCGTAAAACTTCTTTTCTTAAAAACATCAGAGGAACTTTGAACTACTCTCAACAGATGGTGTTCAAAGGGGCAGGGCACATAACCTTGCAATGGTGCTGTCAAAATAAGGCATGGTAAATCTCTCGATTAGGGAGAAGACGAAGTTCGCTAAACTGGGCAGTTCATCAAGATAGATGTGTATGATTTATCTTTAATGAATTGCAAGCCTCAGTAACTATTCAAGCAGTAAGTTTAGCCATGTAATCCAGCTTGAGTTTGCTGCGATCCAGTTAATATTCTAGACTCGAGCTGTGGTGCCGGCAGCCAGATTACCTAAATTGGCTGACGCTTCTAGATCTGAGCTGGTCCTTTGAATGGTTCTGGGCCCAGAACATTAAATCAGACATTGACAATAAAGATGAGCTCATTGAAGAAGTTAAGAAATTGAAGAAGAGGAAAACTGTACGTAAGAGTATTAATAAATCCGCCATGAATTTCAGTTATTGAACCATTGAATGGCTATTACTTCTACACTGTAGTCGTAACAATGATAACAATAGCATAATAAAACCACGACCTGCTTCTTTTATGATTACTACCACTATCCTGGCCTTCTGCTCCACTACAACTGCTACACTGCTGCTCCTGCTAGCACCAGTTATTCACAGCACACACACAAGCAACTAGTCCTATAATCAATATGTTCGGAGCAAATCGGGGCATGATTTGCAAAAGCTATTGATGAACAAGCACCAGATATTAGAAACAGGTCTATCTCATAGCTTCGATTTCTAGACATGGGTATGGGGGATCAAGTCCGGTTCTTACTAGACAGAACATTTTAATTCTCCCACAAAAGAGAAGATGTAAATTAACTTTACTTACCAAAATGAGATTGTTAGCTTGTTTTCTTATTTTTTGCATCTTCTCTGTTAAGCTTTTGTTGATTACTGTAACCTTATATCAATGTCTGGTTTTTGTAAAAGCATTCGCAGAGAAATCAGCACCAAGAAGTCTGGTTCGAACATAGAATAAATTCATTAGAAACCATGGCAACTATATATGAACTTACGTTCTTGTTTTAGAATAACAAAAAAAATCCCGAGTCATTGTCTCCTTAAGCCCGCTATCTTCACAAAGTATTCCCCTAGTGAGATTTGAACTCATGACATCCTGCTAATCTGACAGCCATACAAGTTTCCTCTTACCACATAAGAAAAGACTTGGTGCGGACAACTGAGAATAGTCCAAGGGGGAGACGAGCCTGAGGGATTGGTGTATTGAGACACGTAGAAGTTGTTGCGATATCAAGGTTCAATCTCATGGCTGTTACTTCTTACCATATGAGACGAAAATGAGTGCACTTCCATGTTTTATTGTTGTACTCGTGAGGGCATGTTCAGCGAGATGTTGCCTTTGGCTTTACAAGAATCGAGAAGAAACTAATACTCTAAGTGGTGGATTTCAACTGCTAAGCAGAAGAGTTGACAATGGAGTTCCTGAAGATATCTAGCTCCTATTGAAACCAGAGGGCCTTTTGGCTTCTAAAAGCCTTGCAAGCCAAACTCACATATATATCATTGACTTGCATCAGCAGTCATATATGAAAATGGTTGAGCTTCAAGCTGAGAATTATTAAAAACACTCCCAAGTCGTGCAACTTAGGATGAATATTGTACTAGAGGCTGTGGATTTTACAAATGCAAGTGATGTTTTTTTGTGGAAGAAGATTCCTCCAGCGGTTCATGCATCAATTATATATACCCTTTCATAGCCCTCCTTACCATAATCACTGATTAATGCACTGATCAGCTTGCATGCAGCATTGGTCGAACTTTATTCTAGATTTAAGCATTCACTAGCACCTAAATTAGCTACTGACTAGACCCGTGGACGTCTTAGTTCATCAAGTTGGGCTTGGAGATTTTAAACGGGTACTATATCTTGTTTCATTGGTTTATATACAAATAACTAGACAGTGAACTTCTAACTTATTGTTGAAGTACTTTTGAGCAAGAAACATATATTGAACCTTTCGACTTGTGATTGCAAGCCAAGTAATTAATTCAACTATGTCAAGGGGGCACTCATGCAAGCGGCCTGTTATGTTTTCTCCATTTATGCGCCTACTTATAATGAAAAAAAAAAGATCATGCACGAAAATGGCATATAATGTACTTTCATCTGCGCCCTTGAGAGGTATTGGCTCAGCATTATGACATGAAATGTCTGTAAGTCAACAAGACGATATATACATTAAGCTCACTAGCTCGCATTGATTTTGAATGAACTGCTTATCTTTGATAGGAAAAAGACGATGCAGACGCCTGCTGGGAGGTAGGTCCTTCACCTCCCACCATCTTATGGAGAAGAGAAATCTACGTACAGAACATGATACAGCAGAAAAGTATCAGCAAAACAGAGACAGAGAGGCTTAGTGGGGTCTCCAGCCTTGAGGACAGGGACATCACCACTTGTTCTCCGCAGCTCTCAAATCCAAGAGCAACAAGCCCGCAGTGGCTCCTTCATCTAACTGAAGTCTCTGATCGAAACAGGAATCTTGCTAAACCTATGATGTGCATGGAGTAGTTCTTGCCTCTAGGACACTTCTTAGCCATCTCAGCTTATGCATTCTAGGCGTTGAACTCTTGACCTTCTTCAACTTGATGAATCTTGGTTCCACACTCGTCTCCATGGATGGAGCTCTTGTTGGCAACTTTACTGAACTAATTACGTAAGCATATTTGTCACAATATATATCTGAAAACCTGATCGATGTCAGTGTAACTTGCTGATGCCCTAAGAAGTTCTCATCGCAGGGCTGATTCAGTAACAATGAAGCATGTCTTGACCAGTGTGATTAAAGACAAGCAGGTTATGAAACTCGGCCCAACTTGGCTCATTCATGCACGAAGAGCACAGCCAGGTCTCTGTACATGAAGAGAACATAGTACGTAACTAAGAACCCTTAAACCAAGCTGTGTAGGCAAAAAGGTCCCGCTGCAGGCTTTTATTACAGAGAAATTGGCGTGGAAAGGGGGAATAGCAGAAAAGGTCAACTATGGGTTATTAAAGTCACAACCTAATCCAACTATGGTTGATTTATTGCTCAGAGGTAACATTTAGTTTGGTTTCAATCTATATTGATTAAGTTGTTGCATGGCCTGTCTAGCTAGCTAGCCCTTTCTGCTGTTCAGGAAATTACTCTTGCTTATTTCAGACTCCTAGTTGTTAGTCCAAGCATGAAATGGTAAAAGCAATTACTGCGGGATCATGAGGCTGCAATTTACTTTTGACAGCAACCATTCATTTTTAATGCTGGATGATGACCAGCATCTTAAGATTAAAGTCCCTATTGAATGCTGTAACTCCTTTCTGATACCTGTACTTCACATCCACAAAGTTCAAAATGAGTTGAAATGTGGAGGGTTTCATTTAATCCTGCCACCCTCAGTTGAGCTGTATGAATTTTATTTATCAGTTCGAAATAAGGAAATGAACGAGCAGCCTTTGATAATCAATGTAGTTACTACCTTTAAGTTTGTGGAAGAATGTCGTCACAAGACTCACAACAGCATCTAGCCTCTCTCTATCTCTCTCTCTCTGTATATATATAGTTTAATCAATGCTGGTTTAGGAAAGTAAATATGTTTTATGTTACTGAAATCTGCGCTGCATATGAACTCGGTGACTTGTGGCTTTGGTGAATCTGACTTTTAGTGTAACGCTCTGTATATAGGAAAATTTAGTTCTGTGTTAAAGTTGGAATTTTTGTGGCGGGTTTATACGAGAGCTGGTTAATTAGTTAAGTAGTTGTCTGAATTCCTATCCTTGTTGGGCAAGAATAGTTGAAGCTGCTAGATGTATGAAGATCATCCTCAAGGGGTACAGGGCTCTAAGCAGATTGATTGCTCGGTAATGCAGTTGTTTAATTCGCCCTTTGATAGTTGCTCATTATACAATGTATGAACATGGTAAGGTTGTATTGGTTGCAAGAGAACTGCATCTCTAGTGATTAGTTTGTATCAATAAGGGCCTTTGAATGTTCACGCGGGTTGGTAGTTTTTTTTACTGCTAAGGTTCGTTGGTGCTTTGCACAGTAAATAGTTCTTTGGTATCCAGAGTTTCCAACTAACCAACAATGATAAAAACTCCAGGGAAAGCTATTAAACTTGTGTTTAAATCAATAATGATATGACATTAGAATGTAGATATTTTTGTCTTTAATTTTTTTTTCTGTTTCTTCAATGCAAGAGAGCCACTGAAGCAGGAAGGGTGGGGTTGAATTCAAATTGAATCCATGACCAACCTGCCAGTCATAAATGTAAACCCACCTCACATAAGTCTTCTTTCTCTAATCAGGAAATTCTTCTCACTGCCTATGTCTTTCAACAATCGTCGCAACCGAATCCGATCGACCATTTACGTCCACACAGTTATCAAAATATGCCTGCACCTGTCTGAATCGGCATCGATCACTTGTAGAAATGAGGCATTTATTATCATTTTTTAAAGTTTGAATCATTTTAATTTAATGCTTGTTTTTGTATACTTCACAGAAAAAAAAAAGACAATTATGTAACGCCTTATATTTTAAAGTTTAGTTTCTTATCCAAAATTATAAAGAGTATTAGAAGATTTTTATAAATGAGGCTGTTAAGTTGTGGGCTGTCTTGATTACTAGTTTTTTTAGGAATACTATTAAAAAGCGAGTTAGAATCTACCAAGTTACTATATAATTTGAAGCTGCTCACACATATATATGTACAATTCTTGGTGTTTCTAACACAACTGACTTTCAAAAGTTTGACCAATAACATTGCTCTACACTCTCTCTCTCTCTCTCTCTCTCTCTCTCTCTATATATATATATATATATATATATATATATTAGAGTTCTTGTGGGCTGCCGTCCTAATGAGTGATTATGATTGGTCCAACCTGATAGCACCCACCAAACAACTGGGCGCACACAAAAACTCGATCAATCAACTACATATTTTGAAGACGGTGGGTCCGTACGTGTCGTGGGCTTAATGCCTCGGCCAGGTGTGTGGGTTGCCATGATCCAACGGTCCAACTTCCTCCTCGAAGTCGAAGATCTCAAAAATGAAATTAAGTCATTTTCTCTCCCTTGCTGTACGCTTGGCGGACCGTTCAAATGAAGATCGCATTGAGCGCCATCAGGACTGTCATTCAAATATTGGAACATGGCTTTGAAATTTTTGGCCTTCTTACGTGTATCCAATTTCATTGTCTTAAATTATTTGAATTTAAACCGTTTATATATGTCCCCAACTTCAAGCAATATATAAAAACATTTTTTTTGTCATTTTTAATGAAAGAAATTCCAAAAGCACCTTAAGCCCCTAATTTGCTACTCCCAGAGATATTAAGCTCAAACAACAATTTTTAAAATTTTGTTCTTAAAGTGAATTATAAATCTACAGCAAGTATGAACTTGAGTTCCATTACATCCATTTAACGCTACCGTGATCTTCTACGTTAAAGTTAAGATAACAAACACACCTATATTTCCCCTTTGGCACGGTTAGAGATTAAGTTTGAGTATATATTCAATTTCCATTTTTTTGGGGCGACAGAGATGAAAGATAGTTTTGGAGCAAATCAATGAAGGGTAGTAAAACAAGTTAATTAAGGAATGATATTATTCATAATAACTTCCTTTTAATTAGAAAATTTGGAATAAGTTTGCAAATGGGCGGAATTCATCATCTTACTGTCAATCACCCTCCGAAAGGTATGAGAGTTTTCAAATATTTAGTGCTCCCTGAGTCAAAATTTCTGGCTCAAAACATCGGCAAGGTGCAAAGGGTCCCTCAAGCTCAACGCGGCCTCTAGAACTGTAACAACCTAGACCAACTTCTGAGCTCAGATCTCTGATGTGGTGGATCCAACCTGCCCCTTAGCAATTTCGGTTTCAACTTCTGAAAGGCTAAGAACAAGAACAACCTTCTATAGTTCTATTTAATAACTCTATTTAAAGATTTTTCACAATTTTCAATACAAGACTAAATTTTTGGGGTGTTACAAGCCACCTCCCTTAAAGCACACACATCTACACGTGTGGGACTATATGTCCAAAAGTTGAACTGGCTCTGATATCAAAGTAACAACCCGACCCACTTCCGGTCTCGGACCCCTAGTGTAGGGGATCCTAATTCCTAACCTGCATCCTAGCAGTTTAGATCTAACCCCCAAAAGGTTAGGAACCAAAACAACCATATATTTAATAACCCCTTCTATAAGGCTTTGAATATCCCTCACAATCTTCAATACCCGACTAAATTTTTGAAGTGTTATAAAAATTGAATCAAGGGTCCCTTGTTTAACCACTTAAAAGACCACAACAAAACCAACTAAACCAAATTTATGCCACCGAAAGCTGAACATGTCTTTGTAAAACTTTCTAATAAAAATCTACCTACAAAGGCCACATATGACCATTTTTGCTTCATTTCATTTGAACCAGAACCTACCCCAAAATTTCTAACTCGGCCATGCTCTATCTATCAGTCTCATGCTACTTTCCGGTTTTGAAAAAGCGGTAGATTCACTTTCTTATGTGTGCTCTTTTCTGTGTGGGCTGATGGCAGCCACTGTACAAATCCTTGACTTCTTTTTTGTCCTTTTAGGACTCAAAAAATATTGATAGATTCCCTGCATATATATTTGGGGCGTTACTATTTACTTAGCCAAGAAAACGGCTCCCCTTGCAGATCATCATGCAAGTGTCAAAATCGAATCAGCTTGATTGGATCGATCCATAAAGAAACGATCAAGGAGTTGAATTGATCAGCTGAGGATGTTCTTCACGAGGCTTTTCTAGCGTCGCCGAGTCAATATATAACTTATTGAATGAGTTGAGCTCGAGCCTAGTTTGTAGGGGGTTAAGGTCGAGTTGCTCGGCTCATTATGGGTGGATCTAGCGCTCTTAGTGTTAGTTCATTAATCGTAAGATCCACACTAAGTCAGATCGTTAATTAAATGCTACAAGACCTCTACCGTATTTATAACAGTGGCCGAGTTCAATAGTGGCTTTTCTTTAAAATATCAACCTAATAAATTCTGCGTTTGTGCAATCATATAGGCAACTATTACATTTTTATGTATACAATAAAATCTGAACTTAGTGTTTAATTTTAGGAAAATGCATTAATTAGCCAAATCTATATCTCGCGCATACATTGGACATTTATTTGATGCCAACCATAACAAGATTAAGCAACGAGTTCTTAATTAAGCACTTGGAGATGGGAATAAGATTGTTCTTCATGCCAAAATCAAACAGGTAGAATAGGAGAATTAAAGAAAACACAGGCACGTGCTTGGCGAAACACTACGGAGAACTAAAGGTGCAAATTTAGATCTAAAACAGCCCTTATTTATGAACAGTTAATAGGAAAACTGAAGTGCATGATGAGGAACTTATAAAAGTGGCTGCAGAAATTAAGCTGCAAATGATAAGCTTTAATGAAGGAGGTAAATGCAATTGATAACATACAAAAAGAAGAAAAAATGCATCTCATGGAGCAATGGAACAATAAAAGTGGATCGTCCACAAACAGCTTTCAGTCAGTAACAGATGGGCTTGAACTTGAAGTAGAACCAGAAATATTAGAAGAACAGAAAGCGAGCAACAACTTGGCCATGCGTCGGGGGCCCGACATGTGCTCATCGATTTCATGCTTTAATACTTCTATTCCAAGCCAGGAATATTAAAATGACACTTCAATTCCATGCCAGGAATATTAAAATTAAGTCATATGCTTCGATCCTTCTTCTCCTTCACTTCTTTTTCTCGATCAAGCAATCATGCCAATGATGCCTGACTACTGTTTAATTTTAGTTGAAGAGCTGGAACCAGTTTCATAAAGAGTTGAAAAGACCTTACTGAAAACAGAAGAAAAAGAAAGGAAGCCAGCACTAACAAGTCACTTTTCTGGGTTCATTGAATGTTCCTATTACTTTCATATGTATCAGGCATATAAAGTACTGTAGGTTGTGATAATGGCAGCAACTGGCTCTCGACTGTTTTCATCTCTCATGTCTGCTCTTCTTCCGAATCCAATTGAATTACATCCTTAACAATGGGATAATTTCATGACTGTCAAAATGTGTAGAAAGGGTAAGGAGAGTGGCCGTGTCAGGAAGAAGTTGATCAACTTAGACATGCATGATACTGGTTTTGGGTGAACAAGAAGAGTATTTTATGATACTTCTTCGTCAAGAGCGGAAGCCCTCAATCTTCCTCCCATCCCCTCGGGTACCATGTCTGCTTTTGGTGTCTCGGAGTACCTACCATCTTGTTATGCTTCAATTAACATGTGATCAGTACAATCTTTTTGCAGTACGGAGAGTTGAAGCCTTGAAAATTCGAAACGACCCTCCATGCCCCCTACCCATTCCGCCGCGCGAACCCCTGTGGAAATGACATGCATGATACCAGTTGATGATTGACGACAAACAAAATTTTCCACATGCTTCTTCTAAAATGCAGCTACAGTATTGAACAGTACCCAAACCAGTGCCTAGGTTTTTACATGGCAGACCTACACTGAAGCTGGTAAACGAGACAAATGAACCAAACACGTACCTCGTCCCTTGATGGGGACTTATCACATACAAGGCTGGTCACTGTAACCCAAACGAGCCATTTACCAAACGAACTGACCGGAGCATTGGCTGACTGAACGGCTCACTCGTAGGTACGTAAGTGGATCGGATATATCTAATTATCAATCCAATATTGAATTCATTTGTTGGATGTGGTAAAGAATTCTTGATCCAATTGACACCCCGATCAGATATGGTATGCCGTTCGTTGATTAGTGTATCTAAATCCGAATACGATGTCCAACGAAGATATGATAATATCATTCTCGGATCTTGCAACAATAGGATCCGAACTGGATTTTAAAACAAATCATTGTCCGAATCTTTGTCCAAATCTGAATTTGACTACGCAGATTCGGATTAATTTCTTTTGGGATATGCTTAAATTATGTTAGAAGCTTATAACTGCTACTACTACTGCCATTACTACTGTTGTTATTATTGTTTTCTGTTCAATAGCGTTGATGCTAAAGCTAAGTTCCAAACATGTAAACGGGCTCTAAACTCATTTTTTGAGAGGGTCTGACTGAATTTTGGGAACAAAAAGTGGAAAAGGTTAAGATCTCCAATAGTTCTCAGTGTACAGAAAAGGAATAAGTCTGCTCTAAATTAATATATAAGTACAGTTTAGGGCCAGTTGTTGCCATTATTACAGGCTGTGGTAGTCTGATGCCCGATGCATGGGAAACTAATTGAAAGATCTAATAGAATCCAATAAAGTAAGAACCCCAAATTTTTAATTGGTTGTTTCTTTTACTTTTCTGGAATCTGCTTTTAAATATCTCTACAACAGCAGTAGGCTGCTGATCAGCTAAATAAAACCACTCGAGCATCATTAAGATGACGCTTTCGGACTAGGTACAAACACGTCAGTATTAAAAAATTAATATACAAAAGAGGCAGAAGAAACCAATTAAGCATGTGATTTCATTATAATATTGTTCGCATGCAGAAGGATTGCTAAAGCATGAACTCCAAACTGGCACATCAATACACAGGGGCCCCTCCCCAAAATGAATGCCCACACTTTTCCCCAGCAGTTATGAACTAACGTGCTGATGATTTCCAGCGTTTGAAAATCGATGAACAGTATATGTTTTTCAAATGAATGACGAGCGAAAGCTCCATGTTTTTTGGATGCGCCGATATGCTATAATATTCTATAGTATCAACGGCGACTTGATGACATAGATCAGATTTTATGGTATAAACGGCGGAAGATGAACTACAGTATTCGAATTTGAATAAAGGTACCGAGATATTTCTAGCTACAATTCGTCATGAAAATTAATGTTGATTATTTACTCCCAACCTGCATCGATATTTGATCAACGTAGTTTATTCAATTAAACAATTGGCAGGTGAGTACAAATTGTTATCAATCTTCCAAGTCAGAATTGGTCCTCTCACCCTTTTGCAGATTGCTTTGAATAGCATTTATTCTGTAATGCCACAGCCACCATTCTTCTCAACACTGGCGAAACGGTGTCATATGTTGCAAGGCAGGAAGCATCGTTTAATACGGCCACTTAATTGTTCCATAGTAACTTAGTTGAGATGAAAAAATAAACACGGGTTTTAGTTATTCTTATAGTTTCACATATTTGTATATATGGGAAAGCTGAAGCTAGCTTATAAGTAGATCCATGCTTAAACTTACCAAACGGAGTCCTACTTGCTTTCTTCTCTTCCCTCGTTGAAACAGTGCTTTTGGTGAGTACTACTACTGTATTTGGACCCACCGGTGCATCTACTGCTTTACATTGGTGGAGAAGGGACAGTGTATACACCGCGTAACCTTATCTGTTAATGTTAAGCAGGTTGCCTCCTTCAACTTAAAATTCTCATGTGAATCCAACCCCTACCACTGAGGTAGATGGAGCTCCTGTTAGGGATAAGTGGACAAGGAACCTACTACAAAAATATTATTTGAGACTACCAAACTTGCAACCTGTCATTTGTCCGGTCATGTTGCCAGACATGCAGCTAAAATGGCGTGTCCTTGTCACATACTGCAGTCCCTGTTCTCTGAAACAAGTGGGCGCATCCAGACAGGTCACAGGCCATGGAATAATATCACAGCTTCATACTGATCATCTTCATTTTTTCGTTCACATTTCTTGTGCTAATCAGAGGTTCCCAAGGGATCAACTGTTGATCTGCATCCTACCTGTTCTTCCTTCTCAACTTTTTAGAACAAATGGGCGAATCCCAAAAAAAGAAAAAGACAAATTAAGATTTGATATATGCTGTTATAATTAACTAAACACTGCCAGTTGATGACTGCAAGAAAGTTTACCAAGATTTTGCATGTGGGTGATGGAAACAATCGAAGATCTTAAGTTCTTGCTTCATCAATTTAACATGTTTTCTGCAACAGGTTCTTGATGCCGATCAATTATTTGAATTGGGGTCTGACCTTGTTAGACCTGAACGTGTTGTTATTTGGACAAAGCAGAAGTACGGAAGATGCTTCTTGATCCCTCCGCCTCTCGATATCCTTTGATCGGCACATACCAACAATTTCCTAGGTTTCTCTGCAAGAAATATGGAACCCAACAGGGCAGAAGTTCAATGGATGACATAAGCCCATGGGCAAATTGGAAGAGTTCTTGATCCAAAACTATGTTTTGGAGAAAGAGCCACTATCACTTATTGTGTTCGAACCCAAGGCATGCTCCACATACCTCCATGAAAGATATGGGACCTGAACAACTACATGAAAAGAGATTGACATTATTCTAAGTACATAATGGAGCTATGTGCTGCGTGGGGAGGAAATCAAAGTCGAAAGTGGAAGGCATTAGAGGGTACTGGAGTTTTGCCTGGCTGGGATGGGGTCGTAGACTCCGGGCCTCGGATTCGACCACACTGTAGGCACTGTTTGCCTTCTAAAATAAAATTTTGAAAGAGGCATGGCATGTGATCTCCTTTTCTATCTCCAGTGTATTATGGCCACTACTGGAATTTTTTTTCTCTCTTTATTTTAAATGATTAGATGACTAGGGCCTCTATGGGATTCACAGAGCCAGGTCCCGCTGAAATGAGGGTTCTTAAAGGGACCCTCCATTTATGTAGGGTAGGATGCCAACAATTATTGGTTTAGTAAAGGCACAATTTCTCTCTCTTTGTCTTTCTATATATATATATATATATATAATATGATAAAATAGTATATGCTAAACACTTAAAAGTTGGAAAGATAAAAAACAATCTCAGCACGTGATCTTTTTTCCAAATCGAATATTGAAAGAAAAACAATAAGAAAAAAGATGATTGCATATTTTCATTCATCTATTATTAGTTCATGCATTTTCCGTGTTGTATTTCTATTGAGTATCGACCTCCGATCTGGAAAGGTCAAGGGCTTTAACTTATTCATGTAGCATCTAAGTATCTAACAACTACCAGTCTCTCTCTCATTTCCTCTCTCTCTCTCTCTCTCTCTCTCTATATATATATATATATATATATATATATATATATAGGAATGTGTTCTACCAGTTTTATTTGGAGACTGAACTTTTTGATTTTATTTTCTTTCTCTTTTTGATTTTATTTTCTTTCTCTCTTTATCGCTTGCTTTTTCACCGTTCCTTTTCCTATTTTTTTCTTTTAGTTTTTCCTTTTCACAAATATCACATCTAGTTACTATTTGCGAACCTCTGGGAAGAAAACAAACTTCAAAATCTAGTCCAGTTTTGGGATTGGTGTTACTCATTATGCATATAGATATTTGTGTGTGTGTGTTTGGTCATGTGTATAGGGGCACATACAAGTGCATATGTATGTGCGCACACACACACATAAATGAAATTTCATGTACGTAAATGTACTCACATCCACAAGCCTAGGAACAATTTCATCTGCATTGCGTTTCATCGCTTACCAGGTACACTATTGCAACCCAGAAGATCAAATGGAAACAGAAAAGAAGGGGGAAGAAATGGGGGAAACGGAAGAAGGTAATGGCCCTCGTGAGAGCTTGCATGTCAAACACTTTACCACAAGTTAAACAAACACCATCTTATTTCTCCTGGGTTGCTTTGATCAGATCATGCAAACGCATCTGCACGATTGATTCGATAATAATCAATCTCTAATTAGTTGTGCTCGTCTCTTATTACTGTCTTTTTAGTTGTGCTTGTCTCTTATTACTATCTTTTTGAACAGGCTTGTATTAGCATTTTGTTTTTCCCCAGATGGCTCTTTCACAACTGCAGGGGCTCTGAATCACCTCATTGTCTTTCGAATTCCTGGCGAACATCATGGACGAGTTGGAAATGCATGAATACAAGAGTCCATTATTATGAACTCGACAATGTCAAAAATGAATTATAGGATAATTAAGATAGTTTGATCAGCAGAGCCTGAGACTAAGAAATCGAACAAGAAATATTTTGTTGGTAGATCCCCTTATCACTTGAAACTTCAGTTGAAGATCCTCCAGATTTCCACGCTCCCTTTGCCCTTCGGTTAAAAGGAAAACACACGAACAGAGAGGGCCACGTGCATAGTCACTCACACTTGCATTACACAGCACAGTGGACGGGGATGGCAATAAATAGAAAAGATGCCTCCAGGATTGATTCTGAAGGCTGGTCAGAGAGGGGGAAGCCTGAAAGAAGCCATCGTCGGGTTCACCTCATACAGAGGAAAACCTTTGGCACTGAAAAACATGTCCTGCTGAAGGAAGGGGAGAAAGAAAAGTATCATGCCATAAATACAGGGAAGAAAATACTCACCCTTCGTTTTCTGTTTGGGATTTTCTAAGTAAAAAGTAACAACAAGAACAAACAGACATAGAGAAAAGGACAAGCTATACCAGAGAACTCTGACCTTCCTCTTCACCCCACCCCTCCCTCCACTCCACCTTTGGAGTCTGTGTCGTACTTTTTTTTTCCCTGCTTCTTTTGCTCTCTTGGTTTTTTCTCTTCAATTTCCTTATCATTTATTTCTCTTTTTTCTCCAAACAAGAAACGAAGGGTAATCTTGCGAGATTAATCCGTTTCCACTCTCGCGTTTCTGCTTCCATCTCGCGCCATGTTAACCGATATATATTCTCAGCGCACTGAATTAATGGGGTACCTCCATGCGATCTATCTCTTCATCTTTTTATGTATATAAAGTTGTATACACGATAAATGAGGCGGGTTAAAGGTTCTTCACAATATGGTCAGGCAACTCATGGATTGCAGATCACAACCTTTTAATTAATTAGTTGGTAGACGATATAAAACATTGCACTTCAATATCATATATTTTACACATAATGAATTGTGAGCGTTGTTGTTGATCGTCATGGTCCTCAGATACTTCTCGTCTGCATATTGTACAGTGACACTTATCGTTTGTGTAGATGAAAGCACTATATATACTGATGAAATTGTACAAATGTGCTTGATACAATACTGCTACCTGGTAAGTATATAGGTTTAATCGATTTTAATTCGTCATATGTTTCAGATACTGCATGCTGTGGTACAAACTGTTAAAACTCATTAAAGTGAGAGCAAACCCAACAACATATCCGTTCGACATTAAGAAGAAACATAATTTTACATAAGACTTATTCCGTACGGCTAGAAAGTTGAGTTGTTATGTCAATCAAAGGTTACAAACTACCCACTGATATAAGACCATAATCCTCACAAAGAGAGAGAGAGAGATAGAGAGGCAGAGCTTGAGATAGAGAGAGAAAAAAAAGGGGCGTTGGTTGGCAGAATGGGGAGGGGTGCTGCTGCTAGGTGGGCAGTCAGCATTTCGAGTGCAATATGTATCACCTTCTTAAGCAAGACAAAGAACAGAATAGCCAGGTGTTATACGGACGCCTCACGCGATGACTTAATTGAACTTAATGTGAACCATGAAACCATGTCAAGCATCACTGTGTCATGTAAAAGGAAAAAAAAAAATAGGAAAAGAAAATTCACACTGATCTTAAATTACAAGGGTGGTGGAGCATAGAGATCTATGTGGGGTTTCGCTTATTAGAAATTATGAGCATACAGAATTTCATCAAACTTTGATTTTGGACTCAATGATAATCGCCAGAAGTTGAAGATAACCGCAGGGAAAAACTAATCAATTAAAGCAGCTCTTTATATTAAAGCTAGAAGACAGTTTTTTAAAGGGATATCAACATGTCCTCATTGTTCGATGCAGGAGCGCACGTACAGACACGCAGAAACAATATTTTCGTCGTAAAGTTAAGGGACTATTTCACGATTCAGCCAGTTGTAAATTTTTCTTTCTTGAAAGAAAGAATCGTAGTAAAAAAGTATGCGTTGTCTAATGTAAACCACATCGGCACTGAAAAAGCTAGCAAAAGGCCTGTCAGTACTTAAAAATTGAAAAAAAAACCTCTACGACCTAAAGATTTTGTGGTATCTAGGCGTTCCGAAAAACACATACTTTTGAGTATTTCCTTTCTTAATAAAACAAAAGTAGTATTACATAAAGCGACTGCGGAAACTTAAGACAACTTTAACTTGAAATCAACATCATAAACTCCACCACTGCAGTCCTTGCACACTTGTCCCACATGAAAGCTTTATATATATACCTATACGTACATATTATATTGACAATATTTATTTATTTGTGTGTATGTGTTTACTGTATGAAAATGGAAACTGTTTTATACAACAAAAGATTAACGACATTATAGAAAAAGAAGCCAAATGCTTGCGGTTTTCAAAGAGCATATAAATGATGAAATTCTTTTCCTTGGCAAAAAAAAGAGTATTACATGAATGCAGTGCTGAATTTCAGCTAGCTTTAACTCAAATCTACACCATAATCACCACCATATGAATTCAAACAGAAGTAGGAGAAAAAGAAAAATTAAAGAGAAAAAAAAAACTAAATAATGAGACTGAACAAAGTGCTTACAACATGCTTTAGAGGCTTATGATTTTTGTGGAATTCTTGTTATCATTTTCTCCTTGGCCTTCTGTAACAACCGATGACATGTAGCTCACCGCCAATGAGTTCTCATCGGAGGGCTGAGCTGCTGCCTGAAAATGCTTTTTGCAGGATTGGCATGTGATCTGCAGGATGGTGTTGTTCACCTGCTTTATTGCTTGTTCTCTCATCATCTGGGCCTTGTCAAGCTCAGCTTGAGCCTGCTGCCTGATTCTCTTGGCATTGGCAAATTCTTTCTCTGCCAACTCAATCTGAAGTTTGGCCTGCTGCCTGGCCTCTTCTGCATATGCCTTCTCTGCGGTGGCTAACTTAAGCTGCTCCCTGGCCTGGTCCTTGAGCTTTGAAGCCGAGACCGCATCGATTCGAAATGGATCGACCGGCGCTGGGTCGGCGGCATCCGAGTTCTGTTTTCCGTTGAGGTTGTCCAATGACTTACTGGCGTTGTTCAGCCATGAAATCTCGGTCTTCTTGTTGGGTTGGTTCGGTGGTGCGTCGTCTTGATTGGCAGGGCCTATTGAGAGTTGCAGTCTGGTCGAGTGGTTTTCGTCTGTCTTCTGGTTGGATGTGGTCCGGTTGGGCGACTGAGAATGAGTCGCCGGCAGGAGTTGCAGCTCTAGATTGTGTTGAAGAGGATCCATAGTTGAGGCTACCCCGTTAGATTGGCTCGGAAATTTCATGATAGGCCAAGCAGCAGCTGCACTGAAGTTGGTATCACATGAAGGGCTGGGGCTCGAAGCCGTTCGGGATAAGCAGGCCGACTGTGGAACCTGCAATTCTTGCCGCTCTCTTCCTGCATTGCAGGCATCCTGATGCTCTATGAAGCTCTCCACCCTAAAAACAAACACAAAAACCAAAAGGATCAGAATCTGGTCAATGGCCTGACAACCTTGAATTGCTAATACTGATGAACGGAAAAAGCTAAATCATTATGATATACTCTTATCATTTCTCTCTTCCTTCTAGTCTGCAACTCCATTGTGGTCGAGACACTGATCAGCGTTCGATCAGCCAGAACCAAGATTCAGCGGTGAAGAAAATAAGCAGGTCTTGTAACTTCGGGGAAAAGGGCAACAAAGCAATAACAAAACGAAGCATACGCTTTTAATGTGCTATTTCTTATCATGGAAGATCAGTTTGCTTTTCCTGGTATAGAAGAAAACCCAAAATTCAAAAATATGGAAGTTTGAGTTAACAATTTTATTGGACAGAAAATCTCTCTCCTTCTCTCTCTCTCTTCCCCCCAATATTTTAAGAACCTGCACAGTGCAACACTACATAATTAATTTTAAAAAAATTTTGTTATCTTGGCCGCTTCTTTTCTTATTAAAGATTGGTTTTCAAGATATTTGAAGAAGACGGAAGCAGAAGATGTTGGAGTACTAGAGTGTGACCTGGAAAAGACTCGGCCACAGTCACAGGAGTGGCCTCTCGTGCCACAGGTCTTCAGATGAGCCTTGTAGTCCGACTGGACGGCGTAGCCTTTGGAGCACTTCTCGCACGTCCACTGCTTGTGGTTGCTGTGCTTCCGCCGGAAATGCTTTTTTATACCGACGAGATCTCCCAGAGCATGGCAAGGGTCGTGGTGGAGGCACGTCGGCTCCGGGCAGACGAAGACCCTCTTCTTCACCTCCGGCGTCTCCCTCTTCAGCAGCTTCCATGGCACCTTGTGCCTCCGGCGGTGCATCTGCAGGTTCTGGTCCCTCTGGAACCCTTGGTTGCAAATCTCACAGACGTAGCGGTCCGACTCCAGCAAGGTTTTCGGCGAGAGGGAGACGACCTCGGCATCAGGATCTGCACACCGATTACCCAAAAAAGAAAAAAAAAAGTATTCAGGCAGCCGCAGCAAAGAAGTATCGGATAGTTAATTCTGGTTATTCTTTAAAACTGAGGATGCCCGTATCGAGAAAATGAAGAAGATAGAAATTCTAGTTTCTGTTTAGAACGAAGATGGTACGCCGAACTTGTGAAACCGGAAGAAATACATAATCTTTAGATTTCTGGAAGCTTTAGTCGATCCTGACATGTAGAAATGAAGAAAAACTCGTGTACAGAAGACAATTCTAAGTCGCCATTTCTCGATGCAAGTTAAAACTCACATCAGGAATTGAAAAAGAAAATGCCATTTAGGAGTGTGGAGGCCAAGTTGAGGATTGTCTAAAGAAATGAAGAAACCAAGCTTGGTTTTTCACCCTTTTCTTTTATTGAATGACCCACAAGAATTGAAAACAGAAACTACCCACCTTAAAGACTGACACTCAGAGAGAGAAAGAGAGGGAGAGAGAACCTGGGGTACCAGCAGGCCTTCTTTTCCGCTTGTTGCTTCCATTATCTACACAGGGAAAGACTGATACAGACTGATAGGAGGGGTTGCCTAGGGAGGGCGCCGAGCCTGCTGATGGAGCACCAAACATGGATGTTTTTGTGGGGAATTTCCTTGATCCCTTTCAAATCACCAGCTGCAAGCAAAAACGCACCATTGATCGCACGAAGAAAGGATGTAGACAAGACCATGTAGTCCCCAGTTTAACAGGCCTTCAACAGCATCGTGCCTTCTTCTCACACAGAATCTGGCCTCTTTAATTACAATAGTCGATAAGAAGAGCAAGAATTAGAACGAATCTGGGCTACTTTGTTTAGTCATCAGCAGGGCAAGCCAGAGAGAGAGGAGATGGGAGGTTGGGTGGGTGTGTGCAGGAGAAAAAAAAAAAAAAAGAGAGAAAAAGGTTCAGTCTTAAACAGACTTTCAGCCTTCACCTCCTTCCACAAACTATGCACAGAGGCCACACTCTCTCCCTCTTAAAACCCTTTCCAGGCCCAATCAAATAGCTCGAAAATTGAGCCCCTCTTCTCTCTCTCTCTCTCTCTCTCTTTTAGAGAAAAAAAGAAGTCCCCACAAGAAACAAACATTAATAATTGATCATACAGTAATTTGCATGCACAAATATATATCTAACCATACAGGTGAGCTCTCTCTCTCTCCCTCTCTCTCTCTTCCTCTCTCTGTGAATTTATAGACTTTTTTTGAGAGGCCAAAATTAGAAGCGGAACTATTTTCTCTGGAAACCTCCTAAACAAATACACACAAAGTGAAAAAGTCATAGATTCCATACAAATGAATGACTGGGAAGAGGGTGTATCTTGCAAAAAAAGAAAATCTTAGGTATTCAAAGATTACTTTATAACAAAGAAACGATCGTCCTCCCTTTGTTTTTGCTTAAAAGATGATAAAAGTTTTCTTTTTGTTAGAAGGTAGTTACAGAAATTCTTTAGTCGTCCTGGGTAGTCAAAAGTCATTAAATGTCATTTTCTGAAATTTCAGATAGGTTTCCTATCCCCTGTTTTATGATTTTTTTTTTGTCCCCCCCAACCCTCCCCTTTTTCCATATAAATAATATCAAAGGTCAATTTATAGTTATGAGTTTTTCATTCTGTTATGCAAAACCCAACAACCTTTCTAAACTGTGAGCTTCATAAAGCTAGCTAGCTAGAAGAAAGAAATCCAAGCTGGGGGTCCTACTGTTTAATAAGTAAAAATCCTTAAAATAAGTATTTCTAAAGGGTTGGCAGTCTCAAAAGCAGTGGCCCCCAACGGATGGCCACCATTATGGTTCCACACCCCTTCTTAATCCTTCACATCTGCTTAAACAAAGAGACTGGAAGGACATTTTATCTGGAAAGGAGGGTTCTCCTGTGTTTGTTTATTTGCTGCCAAGTAGGGTGGGATGATGAAGATGGGACTCTTTTCACACATGCAGCCCAAGAAGAGGATGGATCTCTCTCTTTTTTTTAGCTGCCCACATCGTTTTATTATTGTTATCATGCCTTTGTTTCTCCATCCCAACTCCCAACAATCATCCCTCTGCAAGTGTCTGCGACCACAAACTCCACCAACCAAAGCCTTAGACAGTTCATGGAGCGTTTGAATCCCACTCCTTCCTTTTCTTTAAAGAATACTCAACTGAGGCTGAGAGCTGCGGGGCAGAGAGAGGCATGGTGTAAACGGCAGCAAGAAGAGATGGAATGGAAAGGGAAACGAAACTGTTACTGCTGGTTTCTCAGGAACTGGTGTTTTCCCCCCATGCCTATCTAAAAACGCATGTTATTCCACCAATGTCAATAATTGAAAGATTGGTAATGGGCCAGCAAACTCTGTCAGCTGCCCTTCCTGTCTGGTTTATATTTGTTTGTATTCCAAGCGCACCCACTAAACCCTAAATACCTGAAGACATTACAAATTGGAAGTACTCTCCCGACTTCTAAAGTGAGGTGGTGTAGATTTTCCTTTATCAGGGGCGGGGAGAAGGAAAGGGAGAAAAGGAAAAAGACAATTTTGTGATAGGTGCTGTCGGGGGAGGGCTGAAAAGCCATGGCTCAGCCTTAAAAACAAGGGGGAAGAGAGAGAGGGAGAGATACCCATGAAGAGAGAGGGAGAGATACTCATGAATTTCCCGAAAAGACAGTAAGTACGCTTGGCTTTGTTCATGAGTGGGAAAAACTCGAGATTTCAGAAGGAGGAACGTGGAACCCAATGAACAGTGTGGTATGGGTTTCCGTTTCCCACCCATTTCTTTTTATTCCGTTAGAGACAAAATCAATCCTTTATCTAGCTTCGCTTGGAATCTGTGGCGCTCTCAAAGTTCAAAGTTTCTGTGCTGTGTCACATGTTTCCACCATAGATCTCTACACTTAAAATATTACACATAAAAAATGCATTAATTTTTTTTTATATCCCTATGGTAAAACTAAAAGTAAAATATTACACATAAAAGATGCATTATTTTTTATATCCCTATGGTAAAACTAAAAAGAGGGGGCCAAGAAAACCACGAATTTGGCGGATGGGTTCAAGTAAGAAAATGAGTGAAAAGTGAGAATAATTGAAATTTTGCTTGGACCGGAAGGAGTCAAACTCTTTTCAAATCTTTTACGACTTTTCATTTGGTTCGAGTCCAATCCCTAGGCGGAGCACACGCGCCACGCTCCGGATCAAGCTTGGGGCGCGTGAGGTGGGTTCGGGTGCCGCCCCTCGTGTAGGGCGAAGGATCAAAAAGCATGGAAAGCAAGAGCAAAAGCTGGGCGGCACGTGCCAGAATCATGACATCACGCTGCCTGGGGCCCGCCTCGCACGTGCCCGACAGCCTGTCATCAGAAACGATTTCCTTTCTTTCTTTTTTTTTTTTTTTTTGTTCAATCGGGTTCGCGGCGTCATAGGAAGAACGATGGAAACTCTTTTTTTTTTTAAAAAAAAAAGGAAGAAATTTATTTAGTGGCTCAGTATTTGGCTTTAATTCGAAAAGGCCAAGCGTACGCCCTCTTATTCTCAAAGCCCGCACAGTCCTTGTTGACAACTTTTCTCCATGAGTTGTTGGAGGAAATCTCACTGCTCACTATACTCGGGTGAGATTGAAATTCAAACTATTTCAAAGTAGAACAAGATTTTGATTATTTCCTTCAATTCAAAGAAAAAAAAAACGCCCTTCGGATTTTGTAATTCAAAGAAATAATGTTCACTTGCCGCTAGTCTACGATGCTCCTTTGGACGCGTTATTGACAACTTTTGGGAGTTAAAATGCAAAAGACGTGCACCTACTTGTCAGTAAATGAAAAGGAAGAAAGGATTTAGAAAGGTGAGCGGCTGTGCTTGGGATTAAGCCTAATCGGGACACAGTTTTGGGATTAAGCGAAACCGGACGCCTCGAAGTGGATATTTTCTGTAAGATTAATTTCTGACCCTGCTTTGACGCCGCTTTGACGCGAATTCCGAAGCAGCAGGGCCGGCGACCATCTCGGAGCCGTCATCATGACCGTCATTATTGCCCTCATCGTCCCGCCCCCGTTCTGCTCCCAAATGACAACCAAAACAAAAAAAAAAAGCCCGTTTGACGCAACTCTTTTTTTTTTTTTTCCCATTTTGACGCCTCCAACGCCAATTCCCTCTTCCGTTCCGACCCCGTACGGATGCTGGATACTGTGTGGTTCCCCCGAGCGAGGACAAAACATAACGGAGTGTGGAGTTTAGATAAAACAAAAGGACAAGATCCGATCCGCATCGGATCCGTTGACACCCAATCAGGTTGAACGCCTCAAAAATTAAGAACATCATTCTAGTCCCCAACGTTGCTATTATTTGCAAAAAAGTGCAAAACTGCACTTTGCTTTTGAAGGGCTTGGGTGCTAAAAGAAGCCACATGCGGCGACCATATTACTTTGATGTTGATATCATGTCTTTAAGATTTATACAATATTTAATTTTGCGCTGGCTATTAACAGTTTCATCACTCTCTTTCTCTATCACAGGGACGGAGCCAGGATGTTTTGGCTATGGAGGCACTGTTGTAGAAATTCTCGTTTATGAAGCGGCACAATTTATATAAATAAGTAAATAATTGCAAGACATCTATGTAAAAATAAATAAAAATTTTGTTGCTGACGCAAGCAATTGCCCATACCAACCTATATGTAGCTCTGCTACTGATCTCTATGAAACTCAAGCTACCACTACAAATGCCAACAACTGTGTCCTCGACATAAAGACAAGAGCTGAAGCAATTTACCAACAGTCATGGAAAGAGTCACAAACAGGGTCAAATAGGATAGAAAGTCTAGAAGATTTCCCTCTTCTTGGTTAAAATACAAAGGAACCCTAAAACGGTATGATTGCACCAACCCAAAAAGAAAGATGCATATGTGATGAGGGCTAGAAAAATTTTAATTCGATTGCTAGTGAAACTTGACATATTTGATGTAGATTATTCACATGTATATTCGGACGAAAAGAGCTGCTCATTTTGTAAAAGAAAATAAGAAAAAAAAAATTTCTTCTAATTGACAAGCGGAGGCCAATAACCCTTTTGGTAAAGTGGAAGGCCACATGGCATCCCAATTATGTATCTCGAATGGTTGTCCATCATCAATCTACTTAAGATATGCACATTTAATTCAAATCATTGGAAAATATTTTCCCTTTTCTCTTTAGATAACTCCAAGCGTTTTACTCGACAGACATACATGTATGAGATCCTCATCTACTAAACTTGATAAGAATAATTTGCATTGGTTTCAAAGAAACTAAGTTGCAAATACAAAGGAAGTGAACCTGTTTTTTCAAAACTTTAAATCACCCTACAAAAGATGACACGAAGGTTAAAGTGTGTATGTATTACTTACTCTTGAAAATGTAGCATGACTTTTATACTTACAATCTAATCTTATTTAGATTGTCAATCTAAATGACTCTCATCAAAGTCTGTGCATGGAGTGTATATATATATATATATATATATATATGAACTAGTGTTAACTTCATGTATTATACAACAAAATGGGGTGCAAAGAAACATATTGGGCAGACAAATAAAAAGTATGGAGCTTTTGAAAAGTTGATTTTCAAAAGTCGAACGGCTTCGCTTAGCATGATTGGATAAGCGAGTGACTTCCAAGACTAAGAATTATTGGGGAGAGTCAAGAGGTATACATTAAGCCCATAATCACATGTTTCCTGTTACGCATTTGAAAGGCTTTTAGACTTAAAATGTATGATCTGATGTAACTTGATTATGTTGACGTGATACCAAACTCCAAGCATTATTAGACTAAAGATTGGAGATTGAACACAAGTTGAGCCTGACTCGAGGCCCACACTTTATACTAATCACGCAAATGAAATGACTTGTTCAATTATATTCGCGATAATGATGCATCTTAGGGATTTGTATTTAGGGTGCCTTTATGAGTCATTTTGTAAAAGTGCAGGCGGGCAAATGAAAGAATGAGAGAACACCTTACATGAAATCAAACCCCAAAGAACGGGGTTCCTTGCGATTTTGGAGAATTTCTTGGGGTTCGTTCGCAAAAACCAAACCCCTGGTTGTACGGCATCCGGGAAGGAAAGAGAAAAGGAAACGGCGTCGACGGCCGCGGGCTTGACGCTTTAAACCCCTTTCCCCGTTTTTTTTGTTTCACCTGATTTGATATTTCTTTTTGTTTTTTTGACGCCCTCCCTATTTTTCATTTTTTTTGCTTTATTTAAAGGAAATACCTCTCTCTCTCTCTCTCTCTCTCTCTCTCTCTCTCTCTCTGGAGTCCCGTTGTCCAAACTTGTCCCATCTGCAAATTAAAGACAAAAGCAACCCTGACGCTCCGCACGTACCAGATATGGCCTCCACCTGCCGCATGCCAGCCATTGGCTACTCGTATGCACCGCCTGCCCCTGCACCTTACTTTTATATATATATATATATATATATATATATATATATATATATATATATATAATATAATATATTTATGAATAAAAAATTTGTCAGGCCTCTTCCAGTACTTGAGTTTGTATAATGCAAAACCCCGCCTCATACAGATCAAGTTCAAGACGGCAATGGCAAGAGAATTTTAGCTCTTCGTATATTCATATATATGATTTTGAAAATATTAATTAGGTTGAAAAAGTAATGTTTCTTGGTTAGGCTGGCATGGGCGCAAGCAATACACGCATAAATCCAAAAGACAGCACGGGGTTGCATGCACGCACGCACATACAGCAGAGGGGACACATGCTAGTGACTTGTGAGTGTGCAAGCAAGCTTAGCAGAGAGAGAGGTGGCGTCTTAGCTGGTGCCTAGCTATCAATACTTAGCCACAGCCCCATCCTACTTTTGGCATCTTCTTTTTAGTCTTACACTTCTTTTTAGCGTATGCGGCATCTTTCTATGCGTATGCGTCTGTATGTTGGACGCTAGATTTTGGCCGCTGCCAACATTTTTTCTTATTCTCGATTCTTTTATTTGTTCAACGAGATTCAGTAGAAGAATAATTTAATCTTCATTTCTTATGAGTTCAACTCAATAAGATATCATTTAGGAACACAATGTTATATATATTCATATATATATAAATAAAATAAGGACTTACTTAGTATAATGTATTCGGCCATGGCTGACGATGAGTTCGAGATCACGAGTCAAGTAGATGATGACTCGTGTGGTCCCTAAGGCCACAGAGATAGGGATGTCTCCCCTACCCTCAGCTTGAGTTTCTATTTGGGCATTTTTCCTCTTAAAGTGAAGCAGTCCTTCCGGTGGTCATCCGGCAACCGCAATAGCGACGGTAGGTGTGACGGATATAAACTTATATGATGACTCTTCTTTTTTATTTTTTTCTAAATTTTGAGAAAGATCTCTATGGAGTGGAAGATCGCCGTTTGAGTAAAACTTTTTTTACTTCCTTCTGGTTATATATTGAAGAGGGAAGAAAATATATGTTGGTTTTTCATGTTGGTGTTGTTGGAACAACGGAATCTACTTTGATTTTGATGGCAGCGAACCATTTCCTTTTATTTGTCGCTTTCATTTTGTTGATCAAAGAGTAACACTCAGCTTCGTCTTCTTCCTACTTGATTTAGAAAACAGTGTGATTCCTTGGGCCAGGCGTCTACCTTTTCTTTTTTTTTCTTTCATTTTTTTGGTACAAGATAACCAGAACTCAAGCTCATCTGGGTTTCAGTTAGAGTTTGAAACAAGATTACCCGAACATGTCCCTGTTAAGCCCGTATTATTGGTACCCTTCTCCTCAAGAACTTTGCTGGTGTCCCAAAAACCAGACCCAGATCCCAGATTTGAGCACTAGATCTGCCCAACTGTAGATCCCAAATCTAAAAGGTGCCCCACATGTGGGTTCCCACCTTGATCTGCATGTCTAGAGATATATGGATCTATATGTAAATGCATGATTCTGAAAAATGTGGATCTGAACTTGGACTGTGGGTCTCACCTAAGACCCTGATTTAATAATACTTGGGCTCTTTAAATCCACATTGATCCAAAGATTTGAAATACAAAAGCCGCTTCACTTGACAATTGCATCATCCAAATCACTTGTTTCTGGTGAGCTTGGAATTGTTGAATTGTGTCTTCACCGGAAAGGAAAATGCTCCATCTTCCCTCCCTCTGATGTGGTAGTAGTCTTCAAGCATAGAGACAGCTGATGCTCAAAGGAATTTAAGGGCAGTAGGATGCTTCCAAGCACAATATTCTAAGATTGTCTTGTCTCTTGAGGGCCCCCCTCTCCAAAATAATATCACGACCAAATAATTTAGCTGCATTGATTCCATCTCTCTCTCTCTCTCTCTCTGTCTCTCTCTCTGGGAGTGAGATTTCTCTGCACTATAATGCAAATCCTGGCTTGAACACTGTTCCAAGCTTTAGCTGCTGACCGTGTCTGCCTCGTCCACGTCCTCCTGAGTTTAATTTATCGACGTCATCTTACCTTATCCGAAAGTTCCAAGTAAAAACAGTCCTTGTAATGCATGTGGTATGTATGTGCATATATGTATATTGGAGGACTTGGGGATGGTAAGATAAGACAGGTAAAAAGCACACATCGGACATCACTGTCTTACTTGCTTGTTTTGTTCTTATCTTTGTCAGTTCACATCTCATAATAATAATGGAGCCCCATATATACATATATATTGCATATAATATCTTTTTTTTCATGAACATTTAGATACCATCTACTGAATTTCATCCTAATTCACTGAATCCCTTTACCAAAACCAGTCGGAACAAGCATGAATGGGGAGGGTGGCAGGTTAGCTAGATTCTTGCTAGAAGCTAGTCATTTTTTTTTTCTTTTTTCACCCATACCTTTACTGAGACAAGGATATGGGTGGGGGAGAAAGCGGTCCTGTGGTTGGATAACGCTGAGGAAATAGAAATAACTAGAGAGGAGTATCTAGCTAGTGTGGTCCTATACCATGTATCGTCCTCCATTGAGGTGGAACTGAAGTTTCTGCCCTTCGTATGAAGTGACGCTATCACAAGCCGGTCTGTGTTCCCATCAGAACTTCAGTAAGATTTCTCCAAATTATGAAGACCAATTACCGGATTTATTTTGAATCGGTTTAATCGAACCTGGTAAAACAGTGAAGATCTGCATTAGTAATTATATTCAGGTCCGGAAAGCGGTTTCATAATCGAAGCCAAATCCAAGTCCTATATCGACTGGGTTCGTGTTCTATGTTAACTAGTAGATGCGTGGGTCTGATTAAGTGGAATTCTGTAATGGCTTCGACCCAAATCTAAGCTGTTCATTTGCATTATAGACGCAAAACTGTGGCTCCTGTTCTGGTCTCTCTTTTTAGAAACTAATTATGCTTAAGATCCAATTAGAAGTTCGCTTATGACCAATTAACATGCTAAAATCTCCTTCTTTCTCCTTGCCATCAAAGTTCAAAGTTCAGATCTGGTTCAAAACTTACTTAAGTGAACTTATGATTACTCCCTTTTACCTCGGGAATAGCACCCGCCACAATTTACACTCAGCTAGGAGACTAGTGCACCAAACAGTGGCCATGGAGATTCGAAACCTAAACCCATTTTCTGTGAGTCACTTTGCTGCCCAGTTGCACTACTCCAACCTACGTCCAGCCTAAAGAATGGTCACACCCAGGCCGGTAAGGACATGGTTTTCTTGTGTACTTAAACCCCTGCAGAAAAGAAAGTGGGTCACTGCCACTAGGTTATTTTTCCAAGTTGCTCATAGTTATAATTGTATCCAAACGTTCGATCACGTGGCATCATTTGCAACACAAGTAATTTTAGTAATTTGTCACGAAGAAGATGCATCTATTGACCAGATCACCAAAATGTTTACACAGTCGATGTTGCAACATCATTGATATAATTGAGATCAGATGAATGTAGATTTCATAGACAATGCACGAGATGCACGAAGCTGCTCATCAAACACAAATGGCAGAGCAGTATTGGTACATAATGGTACACGAGGGAAAGCAGCAGCAGTAACAGTAGTAGAAACAACAGCTACATCAGCAATATATAAGAGACAATAACTACATCAGCAATAATAAAAAGACAGCAACACCTGTCTATCCATTCAATGAGCTGGACATAAGAACTTAAAGTGGAGTTCGTCTCTTAGCTTAACATTGTTAAGAGTCCACCAACCTATACATTTGTATATATATATATATATATATATATATATATATATATATATATATATATATATACCCGTATATTTCTCTTTATTGTAGAGCCTTAACACCATGTCAGACCATTCTGTGGCTCCCCCACTGATAGACTTCATTTGTATATGTCGTATACGATACGCATTTAGAGCTACTGGAGCTCTTCAAGTTGTTTCTTTTTTCCTGAGAGAATTTTCTTTAGTATTTGTTCATATGCGGGTGCAAGTATTATGAGCGAGGGGGGGAGGAAGGAAATGGCATGAGAAATAGTGTTGGATTGTGTCATCCATTATTTAGGCCAGCTTGCTCGTCTTTCACCGCACCGTCGTTCACCGGATGACAATTATTGGGGCGGGCTGGGGTCCCTACTGTCTGTGAGCAAGTAAAGGAAGGGGGTGTTGTGGAGAAGATGACATCCATATCTACAAAGGGGAAGGCCAGTGGAGAAGCTTTGGTGGAATAAAGCTCTTTGTGGAAATTATGAGGGAAGGTGTGAAAGATGCATCTCTGCATATGGAGGTCCCTGTATATGCCCTCACTTGCTTCATCAATCAACAGCATGGCTTGCCCCTCTCTCTTTGACCACTCAGGCTGTGGGTCATCCCCTTCGTTCCTTACCCCTTCCCCAACCCAAACACCCAAAACCAAAAGCTGCACATCATCCACCCATATCCCTTATATATTTTCACAATTCAATATTAAACAATTTTAAGATTAAGACAATTAGAGTTAATTCTTAGAGCTAGCTGTTAATAATATGATTCGAAAGAAAATGACATTATTAAATGCTTAAATTAAAAAAGCATAAAATTGAGTTAAAAAAGATGGTTTGAATCGACGTTGTCAGAATATTCGAGCAATTCGAATAGGTTTTATGGCTAAATGATTCAATTTACTGGAAGATTTCAAGGATTTGCATGTTAGCTTTTAACTGTTTTTAAAATATTTTAAGATTTATTAATATAATATATAATATAATATGTATATATATATATATATATATGTATATTTCATAAAGTTTTAATATTTTTGGCCAGTTCGCAGCCGATTTAGCTGAATTACTGAATCATTGTATGCAGCGGCGCCGATTCCGTTGAAAGGCACTTTCGCAGTAGTGGTTTGATTTCTCTTGAATACTAAAACTCATTGTACATGTCCAAAAGACATTGTATATACAATTTATATAAGCAGCTCATATATGTATAATCATTTCTTCAGAAAGCCCCAAACGTATATTTTATTTCAAAATTAGTCTTCAATGAGAGAGGTTAATTGAACACTTGATCCTCTCTCTCTCTCTCTCTCTCTCTCTCTCTCTCTCTCTATATATATATATATATATATATATATATATATATATATATATATATATATATATATATATATATATATATATATATAATGCACGCCCACTGGTGATGACAGATCCTTTAACTACCAATCAACCTAATCAGCTATACTAAGCACCCCCTGGGGAGAAAGAAAGTAAAAAAAAAGAAAAAAAAATACGTAGGACATGTATTCAGTATTATTTTCACATATTTTCTGTCTTTTTCAATTAGTCTTAAAAAAGCGTCAAATCTGTCGATTGACATTTGCTTTTTCTCATCAAGCAAGACTTGGAGCATCAAGTGTCTCTTTTCCTGCATTAAGGTAGAATAAAGCTAATATCCAATTGAATTCACTATTAAAACGACGTAAAGTTTCCAATGCTTAGTAAATCATGTTCGTCCATCTGGACTGCATGATGTAACATTCAGATGGCGTCTACTTGAGAGAGAGAGACTACTGTTGTGACATACATATAACTTTAAGGTCTTTTTGTTTTCTTTGTGAGCTGGTCAGTTGGAGCTATAAAATAACAAAAATATGTTGCTTTTGCTTTAAAGAGAAGGATTTGGAAACATGGAAGGGCCTAGAGATGGGCAGGAGGCACATGCATCAGAAAGGCTGATGCTGCCCCCATTCTGATTCTTCCCTTCCCTTTCTCTTCAACTTAACCTGTTATAAGCTGCAAAGCCCACATGCAACCCAAAACCCTCAACTCTGCCCAAAAGAAAAAGGCAGGCGATCATCTTTTGAAAAACCAGAAACACAGCAAAAATCTAGAAAAGAAAAGAAAGAAAAAACAGAAAGGAAAAGAGAAGCCTTCCCAGCAATTGTAAAAGGCAGAACTTTGTGAACGACAAAGATATTCCCCATGTGTAAAAAGGGTGTTGCCTGCATTTTGCAAATGAACAAAAAAATATCCTTATCTGAAAAGGTGCACCTTGATTCTATAATTGCCAAAAAGCCCCGTTGTCTTTTTGCAAATCACAAAGCGCCTCTTGTTTTCTCAGTGGAATAATCTTTCTTAGGTTGATGCAGGAATCTAGTATTCATTTTGCTGACTGAGATACATGGTTTATATGGCTATCAAACAACCAATTTTTATTTTTATTTTAAATTTTATTTTTGCAATGAAAGAACATGATTGCACTGCCTTTTGTGCACAAAACCCTAAGAATGAAGGGATCGGAACATCAACTCCTTGCATAAGCAGATGCAACCTGAAACCATATCATATTCAAGAAGGACCCGAACTGATCAATTGCATGAAACCACAGACAATTAATAGGCATGGCTTTGATTCGGACCCCGCTCGCCTCTAGCTTATCCCTATGAAAGGGAATGTTCATCCTTTGATAAAAGCTGCAAATTATGGAAAGAAAAAAAAGAATAAAATAGTTCTTAGGTTCACACCATGTTGCACCACATTAATCAATATTGGACATATACCCACATACTACCCACATACTGCCTGTAAAAGGATCTCTCTCTCACACACACGAAGAAAAAGAAATGGTTGGAGTGCATATACTTTTCTCGTTTCTTCCACAAGAACAAAAAAATCGTCGACGAAAACGACCCACATTGATCTGGAAATCGGACGAATTGACAGTAGCACTGTTGACGATGACATGTCTGCGTCTCGCAAGTAGGGGCGACATGATCAAATGCGTAAAGCTACCAAATATCTTGTCACGAACTCTGCAGCTGAGATAGATGCGTCGAACTAGTTGAGCACACAATAATATTAATATAAAAATTATTGGCAGTTTGTTCCAAGAACTATGATGAACTTCATAAACTGACAAAGCGCGACACGATGCGCATAGGTGCAACCAGTTGTGAACAAGATGATCAGACCAAAGCGCCTTTCCTTTTCAATCAACTTCTGCTGACACAGTTCGCAAGACCTAACAGGTCTTAAGCTTGTGACGTTATCCGTAGGATTTCTTCGGCAACATGATGCACTTCCGTTGTAGAATTGATGTAGCCAACATGCATGATCAGAACATTACTCCAGGAGTGATACAGTGTAAGACAGTTGCCCTTTCACTTTTAGGATCCCACGCTTCAGGTTCCATAATCTCCCTTTTGTGCTGTAACATCTCTTATTATCACGCATTTGAGTAATATAGTGTTTGATTTGCCTTTTGAATCGCACGCTACATCTTCCTATATATATATGTATATATAAATATATATTTATATGGTGTGCATGCTTGTGTGTGTGAGAGAGATACTGTGTGCATGCCAGAGTTGAATAACGATTAGGTGGCTTTGATGGGGGAAGGGGAATGTGAAAGCAATAAGAAAAAATATGTGGTTCAAATGTATTGAATGGCCAAGGATGGCCAATGTTCCTGTCATGTCAGGACAAGCTTTTAGTTGTAATACCTTTCTTATCTCTTGTGTGACATACTACCACTCTAGATGCTTTTTATTTTTAATCACTTTTTGTTTTATATTTTTTGTCTTTCATGCCCCCATGATCCACCACCACGGCTGTGAAGCTGATGGGAGCACATGGTCTATGGCTCATCTTAAAAAGAGACCTGTCTACTAAAGGCAAAGGAAGAGAGAGAGAGAGAGAGGAAAAAGCAAACAAAGGGAAAGGGAGGGGAAAACTTTTGTGCCTTGACATTATGCCCTTGACCCATTTATCATAATTGCCGACACTTCTTTTCTGATCCTTAAAGGAGAAAAAAAGATAAAACATGAAGCACATGATGTCAACGGCTTTTGGGAGAGACAACTACGAGTCTATCTCATCTACCTTGCTTCCTCAAGGCTCATATGCCCCACCGTTAACTTCCCATTACTACTAAAACTGCTCCTAGCTTTTGCTGCCCACTTGATCAATCTACCTTCCCTTTCTCTACTCGATCTTCTTTCTTTCTCTGACTGCCAAAACCAGACTGTTCGTCATACCCATCCTGGAAAAAGTTTTCCAATGGAAATATGTTCCAAGAATGACAATTAGCTAAACCCTCTCCTGACTAACTGAGTGCTGCAATATTTCAGAGTTCCCGTAGTTACATCTTTGAATATTTCCCTTCTTTTTCACACCTCTAAACAGTTAGGATTCGCTCTTGAAACTTGACTGTCCCTTTACTTCAAGGATATGTATTAATCATTACCCCATATTATTGCAATGCCAATAAGTTGGTTCACCTTACGAAAGAAGGAAACGAAATATATCTGTTGGAAAAAGAAATAACTATATATTTACTGTTCTGTATTGTCCGTTTTGTTGCAAGGTAAGTAGTAGTATTAATCCGGGGGGTTCAAGCAGAGACATGGACAACTGTCTCGGCAGATTGGCAGCTTATAAAAGCATTCCTTGCAAAGGAAAAAGAAAAATTGAAGTTGGTTTGCTCTCTAGTGAGAAGAAGAAGAAGAATTCAATTCGCGACCGTACGCCAGTGATGGCATAACATGCCGATCAGGCATGGACTCATTCAATTTCAGGCGCTAATATGGACATCTCTCTGCAAGGAAAGGCTGCCACTTAATCGGCATGGGGAAATGGTTCCGGACTGCAACAATATGCGATGATTTTCTGTTTTTTATCATATGGATGGATGTATAGACAGGTTTATCGGAGGTAGTAACGGATAATGCATGTCATGGATGTATTCGATGCTGCACGCCCGTGCTTTATAATTTATATTGTATGAGTATGTGTATTTTGGAATATGTGCTTTTGCTTGTCCCCAGCAGCTTTTACCATGTGAAATTGGGAATTTGGCTTTTACTTTGGTTCGGTCGTGCATGACGCCATCAATCTTTTCCATTTGGGGGGACCGTCACACTTTACACAGTGTTCGGTGTATATATATATATATATATATCTAGAGAGAGAAAGTGATCGCTTTCTTTCAGTGAAAGAAAAGTTAAATTTAAACTAATAAAGAAAGAAAGAAGGTCAGGAGAGAATATACAGAATGCCCATAAGAACCCATTGACCTGAAATATTATAAAAGCTTTGGATGATAAGTATCTGGGTTAGTTCGAATGTGTTTGAATTGAGTACTACCTAATTCTCATGCCTGCAGTGTTCAAATTACTGCAGATTTTGCTTCATCGATACGAATTTCACTACTTGTGATCCGTCACATCAAAATCCTTTTTCAGTTTTGGTTGAGCTTAAGAAGCTTAAATCCGTGTTGTCTGTTCACATTGATCCAGTGGGTACAGGGTTTACTTTCTCAGCAATGAAACGAAGCAAGAAAGCAGGTGGAGCATGTGAAGCTGGTCCTCTATAGCATGCACATACACACATCCACACTAGATTTTCTCGTTTATGCACTTTTACGTGACTTCACTCGACTGAGATGTATCATCTTAACTTTCTTCTTTTTAATCTCGGTCAAGATCCAGTACCACTGAGAAAGCAAGTAGGAT
The DNA here is from genome assembly GCA_011799765.1 of Nymphaea thermarum. Lineage (NCBI taxonomy): Eukaryota > Viridiplantae > Streptophyta > Magnoliopsida > Nymphaeales > Nymphaeaceae > Nymphaea > Nymphaea thermarum. Next base: position 1,042,371 of record JAANDH010000038.1, read on the forward strand.
AGGGGGGGGGGGCACCCATGTGAAATGACTGAACCATTTAAGCCAGTTAAAATTAAAAAAGTAACTGCATGTTTTGCTCCTCCTGAACCCTTCTCTGCAGTTTCAGGCTGATGATACAATATTTGGTCGATTTAGTTTAGGCATGCTCGTATGGGATCTTCATATAATCTCTGACCCTGCCGTTTCTGTTCCTGTCATCTCTGAATTTGGATCAAATCCCAACACCTATGCTTCACGCTCTTATCTGCTTTTGTACAATGTGGTGGTTGAGGGCCTGAGGCTCGTTTTGGATGCAACCGGCGGAGCCAGAAAAGAATTTCAGGAGGGGGATACTGACTTCTTTTTTTTCGACAAATTCAATGGGGGCCGGCTCGGTTTATATCTTTTATACGTTTTAAATGAATTTTACGAAAAAAGTGAAGGTAAATTTTAAGTTTTTTTTTTTTTAATCCAGAGGAGCGGTCTGTGGCAGCGACGAACTTGGCTGTGGCTTTTCCACGTAACACAAACCTCGATGTTTCTGCCGCTTCTGTGGCTATAACACCTTATCTTTTATGTCCAAATCCCTTGAAGAATCTAGATAAGAAAGCAGGTCAACCCAACTTTGATCTCAATGGATGGTCAAATCTGCATTCTCTTGATCCCAACAAAAAAGAAGAGGTTTTGGAGATGACAACAGAGGCACATGCTTCTTTTCAGAAGCAACGGCCTGCTTCCATCCTCCGCCAAAGTAAAAGCCAAGAACCCCATTTTCAACAGAATGTACTGTCGCTTCTTTCTTGTTTATTATTATTATTTTTTTAACCATGAGCTGATGACAATAAATAGTGGCACTGAAAATGATGCCCAAGCATGTCCTCCTTTTTTACTTTATGATCATTTCCATACATGGAGGTCATTGACAAGTCATTTTCTCTCCCTTCCACTTGCTTTGCTTTTCAAGCACATATAAGGTATTTGGATGGTAGCTGAATACCAGTTCTGGTATCACAGCTTAGCCTTGGCCTTTCCCTGTTCTATAGTGCTTGAGGACAAGAGTGATGTAGAGTTTGTCCATGTTGGACAGGGAATCACAGGACTGTTGTGTTATTTTCTTCCTCTTCTTGAGTTTCTGATATGGCACATTTGACTGTTCCATGACTTGGGGATGTTCACATGTACATCCAGCCCCATCTACATGTGGGCCCAGGTTCAGTGATAAAACTGGATGCAGCATCACCATCAGGAGTCCACATGCATGATGGTCCTAGATGCAGAATGATTTCCTCACAAGAATCTTTCCCCTTTTACAGTAACTGGCAAAAGAACTATGAGAACAGTGACAAATTACACTGTATGGCCAAATGGGTCCCTCCCAAGAAAACCCCTTAAAAAAAATAATAATTCAAGTTTCAGTTTTTTGCTTTTATGGTTCTTTATGCAGACACAGGTGCATCTTAGGTTGCATTTTTTATGATTTATTTCCTGATGTGGGTAACAGAAGAGCTAGGACTTCTTCTGAAACCAACCAAGCACGTAAAATATATCTATTTGGTTTCCTTTGGAACTAAAGGAAGTCACTGGAAACAGGTGTCCGGTTGTTTAAATATTTGTGGTCTGTCTAGTTGAGTAACTTTCTGGTGTGTAATCTAATTCCTATGGATGAGCTAAAAAAGGCAGACTGAAACATTAAGGTGGGTGGTATTTGAATCGGTCCAGGCAGCACAGTGGGGTTGATGTTTCTGAAATCAAAATGAAAAAGGTGAAAACTTACCGGTGAAACTTGAGCTGTCCTCTGGGCCGTCAGATTCAGGTGAAAATTACAGTAAGGATTGAATATCGGGCTGGAAATCTGCTCCCCATCATCAGAAATGCTTATTCATAATTTCACTGGTATTACTCAAACACTCGTTCATATTTAGTTACCTAAACATAAAAGGAAAAGTTCTCCTTTCAAATCACCAACCTCATAAGTCATATCAGTGGATCTCTGTTCGGTAAAATCTTTGAGGTTACCTCTGCTCAATGGGGAGTGCATTCAGAAGTTTTCCTTTGTGGGCTGTGAATTCATCACGTCCTGCCAACTTACTGGATGCTCACAGGTCATCCCTACCAGATCAGTAAAGCGCTCGTGAGAGTACTTCTAGCATTATTATACACAAGTGGAGGTTCTGCCAAGAAATGCACATTGCTGTTAAGATACATTTGATCAGGATCTACAGCCTGATCAGGAAGCTTTTTCCTGTCTTCTGAATCTGTGCTATTATTTCTCCTCTTACAGATTACTTGTCACAAGGATCGCAACACTAACGCCTCTGCTTTTTCACGGCACACAACTCTCAAATTTAGCTGTGGCTCATTTTTATTCTCTACCAATTTCAATGTGTATGAAATACAACATCTTCAGTATTCCACCTGACTGGGCTCGTTTCTTCCTCTAATAACCTGATTGCTGCAGCCACTTTTCTCCTTACGGAAAACTCCACTATGACTTTAATATCCAGGGAATAATCTGACGAATACGACCATGTATTACTGGCTAGTAAGTTCTACCAATATTATTAACAAGGAGTTTTTCTTTAGATATTTGTTTCGCTTTGAGTAATGTATTACAGAGAAGTTTTCCACAAATTTTTTTCAATTTTTGTTAAGCATCAACAGAAGTGTCGTAAAATTTGTGCTCACCTTAGTTGATCCTCACATGGAGAGATTCACCAAATTCAGACTTACTAATGGTCAGTATAAATTTTCATTAGCTCATTTGACTTTGAGGTTCCTGTAACAGCAATGTTGAGCCTCAAACAGGTTGGACCTACTCAGAATCATGAGTCCAAATTGGAATTATGTCAGGAAATATAACAACACATTGATCTGAAAATAAAAATACTACAAAATAGGACATATATCACATAATCCTTTCAGTGTTGCCTTCATATTTAAATAATTCTTAAAAATCCATTAGCAAGAAATATATTAACATACAGGATCATTTGATTAGACTTTTGAAAAATACATTAAATAGGTTTTCTTAACAAATATAATCTTCCCAATTAACTAACGGCTTTTCTTGCGCAGTCCATCTTTAACGACCAAAAGTCAATAGGAACACATTTCTGTAATATGGCAGATTTCCTTGTATCTGTATGCAACTGAAGCCAGTGGAACCATTTACAGAAGCAGGTTTAGTGAGATTTAACCTGCCATTCAGTAAATTAATTCCCATCTCGATAACATGTAGGGGTCCATTTGTGAAAGAGATTAGGAGCTTAGCACCCTTATGCATGTCCCCGAGGGGGAGTTTGATTCACTTGGAATCAATGGAATTCTAGAATCATTATTCTCATTCTTTAAAAAATGGCAATTGCATTATCAAACGAAGATTTTTTTTTTTATTATGGAATTATAAGCTCATTCCAGAATCAATATTCTAGAATCATGATCTCCCACCCTAGGAGGTGGAATTATGATTCTAGAATTCTGGAATATCTTCATCTCTCTTTGGGGCACAAGCCATGAAGGCCTTCATTCATGAATTCGAGAATTTCAATTCCATTTTCATCAAAGAAATTATTTTTTATTCTAAAATCAAAATTTCATGCTATCAAACTGAAAGGAAAATTGGAACTAGAATTGTCATTCCAATTCCAGGTTGAGGTGGAAATTTAATTCTGGAATTATGATTCCATAATCAAAATTTTGAGACATCAAACGCCCCCTGAATGTAACCGAATTTACGAGATAAGGAAAAAATAAGAGGTTCTAAAAGCACGTTTAACCTTTAAAAGTGTGACCGAGAAACGAAAGCCCGAATGGCAATAGAAAAGGAGTTAAATTGAAAGAAATTCAAAGCTAACGTGCCTTTGTTATACCACTAAAAAGCAAGGCCAGCGTTTGTAAAATTTTCAAAAGAATTGATGAATTTGACTATCAACATAGACCAACAAAGTTAATAGACAACTTGCTTCAAGAATGACCATCTAATTCTTAATGGTCTTCGCTTTCAGTACACTGCGTTGATCAGATACTCTCTGTAGTCAAACCCTTTCCATTTTTCTTTCGTGTCTCTTCTGTGCTTACTTTCTTATGAGCTAATACATATTCTTTTCAAAGGAAAGTAGGTGATAACTAGATTACCTAATAGCCTCCAAACATAAATCCATTACAGTAAAGTAGGAAAGAGCATAATGTGGTGCTCACATCGGCTGCACAGAAATATTTTTGGAACTTCCTCACTGTTTGAGATCTTCGCACAACGCGTGTGCTGCCAAACCTCACAGACATCACAACACACCATACGCTCCCCATCGTCTTCCTTCGCACCACAAGAGCAGTACACTACGCGCTCATCACCGCCACTTTCATATATCAGAGCCTCCTCCTCAATCCTCCCATTAATCATAAGTTTGCTGCCCGAGTTAACTATCTGACAAAGCAAATCACCGTCCTCCGCATTAAAATCCATTAAAGATTCGGCTTTGAAGCTTCTTAAACTAAAGTATATCTCCCTGAAGTGCCTCTCAACTTCTCTCTTCAAGTCACCAACAGTAGCCCGGTGAGGAAGAGTAATCACCTCAAGTGGTAGCAGTTCCCTGCTCCACTCATCCTCTACTTGCTTCTCATCCCTACTGACTGAAAGCGCACAAAGAAATGTGAGTTTATCTCGCTTCTGACATTCAACACGTAATGATTCTTCACTGTAATCCTTAATTAAGTGTTTGGCATCAAGTATGGCTCTTGTAAGCCCACAGACAGGCCTGAATTGTCTTAAGATTGTGCTGTACAGGTAGAGCAGATCTCTCACAAGCTGTAAATGAGTGAGCCCAAGTTGGGACTTGGAGGAAACCTTCTTGGCATTAGGAGACATGCTGTCAGAATTGTTAAAACAATTGTTTGCTTCTTCCAAGCAGTATTCAAGCACTCTGGTCACCGGATTCACTGCCCGGCGAACGACATAATTTCCAATTACTTGGTTCCCTAGAGACTTCAACACAAAATCAAGTAAGCCGGTGTCACCAATGTAAGCTCTGGCTGAGTCTCTCACTTGCTGCCTTGAGACCCACTTGCTTCCACTGTTCTTTAGTGATTCTATGATCACTAAAGTTGCCATCTCAACTCGTTTGGACGACCACCGGCACTGATTCATTGGTAGAACAGCATGTTCGATTTGAACCGGATCATGTACTAAGCAAGATTTCAGTTCCATGACATAATGAAACAGATGGCCTAGTGTTTGTAAGGAATCGCCGGATAGCTTCTGGTATTTGGAGATAATGGTCAGGATATCATAATTGGAAACCGCAAGGGAGTTTGTAACTGAAGATAGCCGAAAGCTTCGAACTGTTTCCATCGACTTCTGGTACATCTCGTGATTGACACCAAAACTTCCTCGTCCAAATTTGTATCCCCATCTTCCAAACCATGGCTGACCGTAGGCAACTCCATGTAACACCCTCAAGTCCATTGATTTCTTCTTTGACGTATCATTTATGCTAATCTGTCTACCAGTGTCACCACTAATAATATGTCAAAGAAAAGATCATAGTTGAAGCAGAAAAGAACATTATGGAGCATCGATCTTCATCTGGATGAATGAAGTCATGTACATCCAGATTATTATAAAAAGGAGAAGTGACCGGATAGGCCTGTAGGAGGGAGGAAGTGAATCCGATTCTCAAACAGGATCCACATTCATTTCTCGTTTGGGTCATCGTAGGTATATGTCAAACTACCAAATTTATAAGTATACTAGAAGGCAAACCCGTCAATAGAAACAGGCACTTCAATCAACTTGAACTAACATTTAGATGAATTTGTTGCAGAAAATGAGTTATAGGTTAGACCTTAAATCACATGGGTGCGACAGTGGTGCGCATACAGATATGGCAACTTTGGGGTTCCACAAGGTGTGTGTGTGTGTATATATATATATAAAATACCACAAAAAGTTCAAAATAAAGCAACATTTAAATAAAAAAGTAATAATATACGTCAATAGCTTGCAAAAAAATAATGTAAACTGAGTTTGAAACAAGTTAAATCAAGTAAAAGTAGCAGTTTGAATGCGTTTAGATATAAAAAGCACACAGGTATTCCAAGTACATGCTACCAGCACGGTACTCACAGGTTAGACTCCTAAACTTGCGAAGCAGGTTGTGTATGTCATACTGGTGCAAAAAATTGTAAGGCTAATAAAAATAAAACCAAAAAAAGTTAGAAGACTTAAAAGGACACTCTTTTGAAAATAATTTTCAAAATACCTCACTCCCTACCGTTTTTGTTTTGGCCTATATGTATTGCATGCACTGAGCAGTGCACGCAACTCATTCTCCTAAACTTCAGGTTGATTAACTGTAATCAACATAGTCTTCAAGCGTTACTTGCTTGAATTGATACCAGAAATCAACAACAGGAAAATGCCTCACATTCAATTCATTAATTGACATGATTCGTACCTTACTTTTAAGCTGGTGCAAATTCGATCCCAGAAGCCCACGACCTGGCTGCCACAAACCAAATCAGACCCACCTTCTATGCCGTTCACGCATAGAAGATGACCAAACCCGTTGTAGTGAATCACTCCATGCAGGATATGGCCACGCAGCTCCAAGATATCCGCCAGCGGCCTGGTCGCCCTGCAGCCCACACCTGACCTTGGACGTTCGCGAGAACTGGTTGCTGAATGAGCCAAAGAATCCTTATCGGACTGGACAAGCATTTCCATCTCCGGTGCCGTTTGCTTTGAAGGCAACACAAAGTGGAATTTCTTGCTGCACACCAAGTGATGACCCCATCCTGTGATTCGGGAAACGTTATCCTTGTTAAGTAATCGCTTTTTCTTTGTGAGAAAATGAGCTCAAATATCAGTATCTTTAATGGGATGCTCACAACATTGCTGAAATTTGATTTAAGTTTTCTAGCTGAACACTTTTACGTATTCTCCTAGTGGCTTCGTATGGGGAATTTCTAGGAAAACTATGGCATAGATCAGAAGATCCAGATAGTGACAAACAAACATACAATTTTTTTCCTGACAAGGGGAAATACAGATGTATGCACGAATTAAGAGCTCGAATATCAACGTATATATATATATATATATATATATATATATATATATATATATATATATATATATGCTCGAACTAAGAGCGATCGCATGCATGGTTTCCCTTTAGTATGTGCGTCTACATGTAAATATTGCATCATATGTCGGTGTGCATTTATTCAGGTGTTTGTGCACGCATGAACACGTGCATGTGTGTAGATAATGAGTAAATATTGAATATCGCAAGTCCTTCATCCATACCGTTCAATTTTAACTATAGAATGTTTAAGAATTAGTCAAACCATTCAAGAAAGCATGAACCATTTTTCATGCTCGATCCCCCCTTACTTTCAGCGCAAGGTTGCATGAACATGAAACATGAACAAGTTAATTCAGGAGGCCCTATTCAAATTATGGGCCACCGCCAAGTTTACGGTCAATATGGACGGTCAACTTCCCTAGGGCGGTGGTGCGTCACATATTTATGAACCCAAGTGCCCTTGCAGCTTTAGTTTTCCAAGCTTGATTGTTCTTCACGTGTCCTCCTCTTGAGTTCCCAAATTGGTGTGCTCTCTCTTCCAAAGGTTTCTCTCTCTCTCTCTCTCTCTCTCTCTCTCTCTCTCTCTCTCTCAACTCCATGTCGTCGATCTTAATGGTATTGAGAAGCTAAAGTGGATGAGCTCTTTACATGAAGGTTCTCTTCAGCCCTTTAACCTACTAGATGCAGGAGTACTTCCCTTGTATCCCTTTCAAGGTCATAACAGCTGGCTAGTTAGTCTTATTCAACTAGCAAAGAAAGGAACATAAGAGTTACCTATGTGTTTGCATTGATAGCAATAAGGTTGAGCTGTTCCCTCTGCTAATGCTGGTCGTTCTTCAACAACAAAGAGAGACACATGTAATGGAGAACCATGGCTAACTTCGAATCGGAAAGACCAGGCCCGCATCCCTTCCGCTCCATCATTCTCTTGGTGGCCAAACTCTAGCAGCGCGTGGATGTTCTCATAAAATGGTCCTCGGAACTCAGCCGGGATCCCGGCATCGCAGAAACTATTGAACGTGAAAATGGTCTCCCTCCTCCTCTTCCTCAAACTCCCGGCGATGCTGGTGCACATTGTTCTAACCCTCCCTGGAAAATCCGGTCGCCAGGCATCGGAGGGAAGGGGCCTGTGGTGCAGAGGAGACAAGCGAGCTGGTGGGGGGGTGAAATAATACAGATGGCTCACGCCATTAGTGCCCAGTGAAATAAAAAATGGAGGGACTCACTGGAAGCATGAACTGCTTCAAAAAAATCCAAGAAGATTTAAACTTCGATTTGATAGGGGAGGAGCTCTGGCATTGCTGTTTGGAGTTCTGATAAAATAATTGAACCACGCTTTTGTTCTTGGCTCCCCTGCACATAGTTATATTCAGCTCAGGCAGGTCATGCATCCATGGACTCTGCAGATGGTCCATTATCTTACTGCCGTTCAACCGGAGCCATTGATCTTGTAACCGACTCCCGATCAGATCTCCTACAACATAGATGCGGTAGTCCACGGTAAGCCCACAGAGTACTTAACCTTAATAGTAGCATCATAATCGTCAAAGTCTTTATGTCTTACCATATTCATTCTCACTTATCTCATTCCAAATGGTTTATCGTAGCTGGTTGAACCTTGATTCTCGTAATGTTATTCCTCTAAACTGCAAACATAATATTTTAGTTGACGGCTATACCACTCCCTACCCCGAAATGAGAAAATGGGGAGGGCATCAGCCTCTTAAGGGTATCTTCTTCTCGTCATTCTCAATTATCTTATTGAATCTCCAAATCTCTATTTAGAAAATTTTTGCAGGTTTTCCCTGGTTTTCAACATGAAGGCAAATTTAATTTTTCCTAATTGGCAGGTGGGGCTGTTTAACATCTTCGGATCAAAAGAGGAGCTTAACGATGAGAAAAACGTTCGTCTTGTGTATATGAAGTGAAGAATTTTAGGACAACTACATTATTAATTTTAATCAATTGGCAACGTGGAGTTAATTTAGAGGCGTAGATGGTTCAGTTTGTGTTGGATCCAACCTTCACCGAATTCGACTTAGAGGGATTTGAATTTGGATTCAGATTTGGAGCCTGTTTTCTAAAACCGGATTGGAAGCATAAGATCTGAGATTCATACGTAATTGGGCCATATGGGTATTAGATTCGAAGCAGACATCTATCAGATTCAGATCTAAATTTGGTTTCAAAACTACATTTCGAATCCAAATCTGAACAGCAATCTCATCCGAGTTCTTCAGTAACTAAATCCACTAAACGCCGTACTCGAACTTTGCATCCCTAACTTGGAAAATAAATCGCCACCGGGAGCCTTAGAGTCTCGTCCCCGCTGACATTTTCCCAAGCACAAGGTTTGTGATTCCAGATTTGGATTGCCAAGAAGTTTCAGCGCAACGGTGAGAAAATGAGGATCAAGGGAAGGGTTCACAAGCGGCGACGCAACGCGCTGTTACTCTCTCCATCGGCATCCGTTTTTCATCAGGTCATGTGGGAGAGAGGAGAGGGTGGACGAGCAAGCGTTTGTTTCCCAGCTTGCTTCAGAAACGTGGAAGAATTTTGGGCTGGACATGTAAGAAAACTTTTCCCATGTCAATAACAAGCCGAAAATGGACTACAGTCTTTGGATCCTATTCCAAAGGGGGAGAAAAGACGTCAGCAGGTATCAAATTCAAGCCCTGATCGAGGTCAATGCCGAAAAGGTTTCAAAAAAAAGAAGGACCAGCATGTTCGGAAGCCTCACTGAGGATATTATCAGAGCCAGGTTTCGATCCTGGGACCTGTGGGTTATGGGCCCACCACGCTTCCGCTGCGCCACTCTGATTTGTTGATATGCGTGCGACCAAATATTTATAAGAGTTAAATAAAAACTCTGGCTTGTTCTGGTACCTGCCGCGTTAAGGGTCCTATGTGAAAAGAAAATTACAAACCAACTTCTTAATCTTACGGAAGCGTCGTCGAGGCTCCACCTTTTTCTGTGGGCCTCGGTATCAAATTAGGTAGCATTTATTTTCCATGTGTGTGTCTGTGCATGCATGGGCCCCTGATCTCGTGCACTTTGATTTGATGAATGATGATGTATGATCGCACATATTCACCGCCAGGCCTCGAATACCATCTGCATTAATTTTCAACCATAAGATATATGATTTAAGAAACATGTTTTAAAATGTGTTTTGCATTATTCAAAGCCCTGTGCATTTGAAGAGCTTTTAATCGGCATCAAGTTATATAGAAAATCAAACTTCCCAATCCGTTGGATTAATGAGGAAAATGCTGTTTTGTGTATAAGTAAAGCCACATATTCATGAATTCCCACATTACTTGTGTATGTGTTTTTGTTCTATCCATCACGTTCTATTGGTATATGTCAATAACGCTCTTTGAATTTTTAAGATTGAGAATTGCTCATCTATTTTAGTACTTTATATGAAAAGAAAATATATTATTCTAATTGTAAGAAGTACCCTATCTGAGACCAATGCATAGGTCATTTAGCTTATAACTTTATTATGTCACATAATGGTGAATTGATCAAAATTCACGATCTGTTGTAATAATGAAGTTGTCAAGAATATAGTTTTCATTATTAACATCAGAAAGGGTTTAGAATGATTTGGTGTTCAGTATCTGTAGATGCTCTTATACAAGTACTGGCAACGGGATCGTATGCAAGCAATTTGGTAACGTAATTTGGTGTTATATATGATTATTTGTGCTTTGCTGTGAATCTCCCCTACAATTATTCCTTTATTTACAATTGAATTTCAAAGAACGATTTATTGACTGATAAGAGCTTTCTGTGAGGTGCTTGCTTGAGCACATATATTTGGACGAGGGTATAAAATAATTTGCTTGGTACTTGTGCAAAACAAAAAAAATTGTATACATATAATGTGAGTGAATGATGCAGATCATTAAAAATGTGTCTGTGTGTGTTTGTAGTAGTTTAGAGAACAAATGTATGGATAACATTAGTTTATATATATATATATATATATATATATATATATATATATAAAGAGAGAGAGAGAGAGAGAGAAAGATTGAGGAATGTCTGACACGGCTGGTGAGTGGTTGGCTGTAAAATTTAAAAGGGGTATCGTGATTCGTCGCTTTCTCTTATGTTCTACCCTGTCTAAGCTGCCGATGTGAGGAAGTTCTAAAGAGTGGCGATTCACCGTTTTCTCCTATGTTTTACTTTAAGTCACTGGACTCTTCTATTTTATTGTTGCACCGGAGTCCGCATCGAGTTGGGTGCGCACCGGACATGAGTGCGGCTCCGACTCAACTCGAGCCTAATTAAAATTACTAAATTACTTATATAATATATGTTGTTTTGATATTTTTTATGCAATACAAATATTTAAGTATGTTATATACAGTAATAACTAAATTGTAATAATATGTTTATTTTGTTATATATATAATAAATTAAACATAATAATAATAATAAAATACCTTTAAGATGCACTGTTTCGACGGCACCCCGCACTATGGTGACATAGGTCAGCAGAGGCGCCGGAGAGGAAAGAATAGTGCTTCCTCGTAGCCATGCCTAAACACCAGTGACTCTCTCTCTCCTTCCTCCATAAAAGGAGCCAGAAGCCGTCGTCGGGCAGAGAAAGAGAGAACAAAGAAGGTGGGAGGGTGGCAGGACCAGCAAGTATGGAACAAGGAAAACTCGTAAGCCTCTGGGACGCATATTGTTTCCATTTCGCTTGTAGTTAGTTAGGCCATTATTGTGAAACGGCAGGAGTTGTTGCACGATTGCATCTCCCCGTAATGCAGTGGCGTCTGTGAATAATGAGAAAACCCGGCCCGCTGCCGCCCTCTCTCGTTCTGCTGTACTGTTGTTGCTTTTTCGCTTGCTTGCTATTTAAATTTGTTTAAATATCTCATTAGAAGTCTCATCATCTCATGTACGCAGCAGTGCATTTTTTCTCTATTTCTTTTCGCGTAAAATTGTCTTCACCGCCTTTTTCTTTTGAATGTGGGCCGCTGCCGTCCACATCACATGAAAGATGAACACCCAAATACTAGACTAAACTCTGCAGTTGAAGATCAGACGGAAATCCATCGATATCTCAGGCGCACGTGAAACGTGTCTGTAAATTCATGCAAGTGGGCCATCCTTCGCTTCCAGACACCGAATACACATGGTGTTCGGGAGGACGTCACAACCCGGGAGGAGAAAGAAGGGAAGGGAGAGTCGACAGAAGGGAAGGAGAAAGAAAACCAGAGCACGCGAAAGGAAAGGGAGAATGGAGGTACCTGAGGTGACCCTTAACTCCGGCCATCGGATGCCCCTGGTCGGCATGGGGACAGCCGCGCACCCATTCGTCGCAACCGCAGCCATGAAATCTGCCGTGATCGATGCTATAGAATCCGGATACCGCCATTTCGACTCGGCCGCCATTTACCAATCTGAGGAGCCGCTGGGCGAGGTTCTGGCTCAGGCGCTGGCCTCCGGACTGCTGCCCGGCCGAGAACACCTCTTTGTCACGTCCAAGCTCTGGTGCACCGACGCTCACCCTGATATTGTCCTGCCTGCCCTCCGAAAAACGCTACAGTAAGTAAAGGTCTCTTTAGCACATCCAGAGACTAATTTGTTTGGTGGTGGAGGTGATATCGGGGTCCATCGCGTTTCCGATCAAGTTTGTGTTTGGATCATGTGCCAGGGTTCTCTGTAATGTTCTTTGCTTGCTGAAGATAATGTCTGAAAACAGCTTGGAACTTGAACAAAAGTAGAACCCAATGACGTCTTCAATTTGAATGGTTAAGTTTTGCTCCTTAAGATGCGCTTGTTACAGCATACTCGAAGTTCCCAGCAATATGTTTCTTAGAATAATGTCCCTCTCATATTTGTGGCTTCTGTATCGTGTTTATATATACATTGTTTTAGCTACCTTCAGGTAAGATTTTTCCCATCATAGCGTATTCTTAGAAGTCTCAGTTATTGAAGTAGCTCTGTTTCTTTTGCTTTTCATTTTTTACATGACCGGATAAGATGTTCGAGGGTTAGGATGGGACTGTTGAAATGGCACTGGGGAGTTGGACTTCATATGTTCAGGTTAAATGAATCAAGAACAAACAGGGGATGTGTCTTTTATCGAAACACATGCTGCTCAAGAAACAACATTTTTAATCGCTTAATAATGCAGCATCTTATTTTATAGTCGTAACATCTGATATCCAGAAGTGAGCTTCAAAGTTCACAGTGAAGACAATTTTTGAGACACAAAGGGGTTGGTGTGGTGGGACTGACCATGGCTGTTAGGCTAGCAGTCTGCTGCTTTTCTAGATTATATCATCTTTGAAATTCTGTAGCATAATTTATCTGCAATTAGGAAACGCCAGTTGAGTCTTGGTTGTTTCACATTCAACAAGAATCAAAGCCGCTTCTACCAAGTTCAACATGACTCAATGGGAAAAGAGCAACCAAACTGATCAGCTTAAATCTGATACCTGGCTAGCTCTAGAATGCATTGTAAACTAGCATCCCAGTTTTGGTTAATGTCCATCATCTATCGAGTTGCCATCTGTCTCTTTTATGTGTCTTTGATTGGCATTTGTTAAACTGTTACTCCAATGTTTCTTAATCCACAGAGCTCTGCAATTGGATTATCTTGATCTGTATCTTATTCACTGGCCTGTGAGGTTAAGGAAGTCTGAGGCAATGAGTCTAGAATTTCCTAAAGATGATATCCTTCCTTTTGATATGATATCCACATGGAAAGCCATGGAAGAGTGTCAGGAGCTGGGCCTCACAAAATCCATTGGGGTTTGCAATTTCTCTTGCAAGAAGCTTTCTCAGCTGTTAGCAGCAGCTACCATTCCACCTTCAGTAAATCAGGTACGCCAATCTCTAGTTCACTTAACTTTGCGGCCACATCTCTTCCTCCTCAATCATGATCCCTTTCCTGTTTTGTAAAGGTCACATCCACATGCTGTTGCAATAGAAAATTTTGACGAATGCATATGGTTGCTTTTCTCTTGGCTAGATGGAGAAAAGAAATGGATTGATGTTTGGCTCAGCTTTGTATGGTGTTCTTTGTGGCACTTCAGGTGGAAATGCACCCTCTTTGGAATCAAAGCAAGCTGAGGCAATTCTGTGCGGAGAAGGGCGTTCATGTGAGTGCATATTCTCCTCTGGGAGGGAAAGGGGCTCTTTGGGGTTCCAATGCAGTTATGGACAACAAAGAACTTCACCAGATAGCTGAAGCTAGAGGAAAAAGTGTTGCTCAGGTACTGAGAAAATCTTGAACTTGCCTTCAATTGGGTGAATAAGTCGTGAAGATCCCATACATTATCTTGATATAGATATTCCCACAAGAAAAGGGTGGGGTGTGGTCTTATGTAAATGCTAAAATTCTCATGGTTTGTATTTGGCTCAAGCAGTGAGGATTAATGCTGGAAAATTTGCATCTCTAGCAGATGTCTCTGCAAATTTACAATTTCCCTTTTCATTTTCGCAGGTTTGTTTGAAGTGGGGACTTCAACAAGGTGTGAGCCTCATGGTGAAAAGCTTCAATAAGGAAAGGTTAAAGGAAAACCTTGACATCTTCGATTGGCATCTTAGCCAGGAAGAAATGCAAACGATCAACTCTCTCCCACAGCGTAGAATATTCCCCTACGACATTTTCATATCTCCAGAAGGGCCGTACAAAACGATGGAGGAGCTTTGGGATGAGGACTAGTTAACCCTCCTAAGATGTCACTGCTTTTCTCTCTATTATAAGGAAGAGACTCCCAAAAAGGTGCAGAAACACCAGGAATAATGTGTCTTTGTCAACTGCTCTTATAATTCATAGCTTCCTTCCGAGCTGTTTATAACAACAACTCGAATTCTGCGTTTCAGTTTGCCTGGACGGTGCTATTAATGCATTTGCCAAATTGTATGTGCTCGTGCAAGGTGTGGAGTGGAGGGAGGATTGGTTTAAGTAGTTGCAGCTATTGTCACAAAAAACTCAGTTTTAAAAAAAAAACGAGTATTTAACTTCAAAAACACTTCTGCTGTATAATACTTGTATTATTCTAGTTTTTTTAAACGTAAAAAAACAAAAAACACGTATAATACCTGTATAATACCCATTTTTTGTGGTTATTTTCTCGTTTTTTGCTGTTTTTTATTAATTATTATTTTTTATAATTTTTTAGATGTATTAAATGTTTAATTTTAAAAAAAAAATTACCAAACTTTTTCCGTTTATTCTCGAGATATAAAACTTTACTATATTATACATGTTTTTTTTCTCGTCGTTTAATACCTGTATACGTTTAATGTAATGTGACAATGCAGCTGTGTTGTTGCTTGTTCTGCAGTCTATGTAACGACCAGTCTTGTAGGAGAGATAACCGTGTTGTTGACGCGGCGCATGCCCTATATTGGATTTAGGGCCGGCCATCCGGTTTATTAGGAACCTAGATCTTTGTTTTGGATTTTGTTTGCCTTTTTTGCTTTATTTGACTGGACTTTTTTGTAACCATAATGTAAAAAGAATCCATATCCATGTCGTTGGATTTAAGTAGATCCAGATCCATGTAATTAGATCCAAATCCATAGTCCCACCTCCCAACGATTTAAAGGGTCTTACGGTGCATTTCATCTTGAGTTAAACTTTCCTTTTAGTTAATCTCCTTATACCCAGCATCAAACACAATGCTTGGTTGCCCAAATGATGAAGGTACCCTAAGCAATGAAAAAAAAAGTCGGAAAGTAAGTCGATCTTAAGTTATTCAAAATCCAGATTTTGTGTCACTGTCACCCAAACAAAAAAAAATAAGGTTTTCAAAACTCGTTAAAAAAACAAATAAAAAAACTGGGTTAGATAAGGTATCATCCAAACGCCCCATAGATCTTTTGAGTGGAAAAAGTAAGTAGCAAAGAAATAAAATGGCCCATCTCATGCTTGTAATCTCGGCTTGTGAAATAGCCCAACCGAAATATCTTCCAGATTGTTATGCAGTTGTTCGGTTTCTGATTATGCATTTTGGGTTTCTCTTTTATTTTCGTTCTTTGCATTCACTTAGTCAAAAATTAAATTTAGTGATTCATCCAGCATCAGAATAGGATCTCTTGACGTTCAATCATCAATGCGTAATTCATTGACAGTTTTCGATATGTTTAACTCTATAGTCATGCATAACGTCAATTATAGCTGCCAAACACAGAGCACATGAAGCAACAAACTAGTTTACGTGTTTAGTCCAAATGAAAATAATGCAAAATTGTATTTGGCATTTCCTGAATATTCAATGTGGCTTGCTGAAATATAAGCATCATATTCGTCCCAACGGCCGTGCTTGTAGAGATGGACGCTGAATTTAAGAGTTCGAGTTCGTTTGGTACTTGGATTCGTTAGTGTTTAATTGTAACTTCTTTCGGGTTGTGGAATTCATATGACGCTGCATTTGTAATAGGCAATCAACGAAAAATGAACTTACTTCGCAAGTCCCTTTTCAAGGATCGGCGCACTGCAGAAACCTTTCATCCTGAATGTTTACGAGAGGAAGCCTTTGCAGAACACGAAAGGATGTTCTGCCGTCTTCATTCGAATCCAGCCTGAGACGCCAATGGACACGGATAATTCCTTCAATTTGAATCTCACCTCATTGTACAACCGCAGGTTTTCCAGCATGTTTTGCCCTTGGTTTTGAACAGTGACATATCTCATGACAAACTAAAATGCAGAAAAATAAAGGAAAGACACCTGGGGAAGAAACATAACAGACCAGCGTTTTTTTGTCCCTAACATCAAGTAACTTACATCTATCTCTGCTTGACGGTCTTCAGCTATTCCAGAAAGTTGCTGACTGTGCATTTAGTGGGTCATAGATTATTGGAAAATTTAAGGCAACAAAGGATACACAAATAAAGTTAATCTCAAGGACGCAAGAAAAAAAAAGGTAAACCACCAAAACAAACGCAAGGAAAAATGCATAGGCCAGACCGATGATAGCAAAAGAGACAGGACGGAGAATTGAAACATTCTTGAAGCTCGTGGCCTGTGTTTCTTTTATATTTTACATTGTGAAACTCTAAAGGAAGTCCAAATAATGTAACAATACAGTAATGAAGATTGATCTCCAGAAAATACAAGTGCCAGGAATGATCAAACGTAAGGTATTAATAGAGATCTCACGCACTTGAGCATAAACAGATATTCCTGACCATCCCAAGAACAACGACAGGCAATTGAAAGTATTCTATTTCCTGGAACACATGACCTGAACTGAAGCCCTTCCTTTTCTTTGAGTAGGGCGTTATTTTCTTTCATCTCCTACTCTAACAAAAGATGTTGGGACCGCTCCCCTTTGCCAACACTTGAGAGGAACGAGAAGCAAAACACTGAGCCCAATTGGTTTAAAACATTCCAACTACTCGCACTTAATAGATCGGTATATATGGCGAACAAACAGTAATGATGCACGGAAGCCAACAGTCCCAAGCATGAGGAAGAATCCATAGCAGATGCAAGCCATATACCCAAAGAAGAAAGACGTTTGCATGAACCCAGACATATCGGACCTTGCATGATAGTAATATAAGCAATAGCCATAGACAAATATACCCGTGGATCCTCCACACAGAACAGACCTGCAATCAAACCCGAGAGAAATGTTAGAGACCAGTGTTGTCATGAGCATATCAGCCAATACAAATCGCTGCAAACTGAAACACTGCATTGATTGGAAAAATAGACATTTTTTATTTTCCTAATTATTTTAGGTTGATATGTATCAGCTGTACTTATTGTTTTGCAAGGTTTCACGTACAAGATGGAAACCGATATAGCATTGTCAAAAACATGAATTTCTTATACCATCCATTCCCAATAGCTGCGTGCAAACATGCAAGGTTTAATACATAAATTTTAGTATGAGACAGTCTACAATTGACACTCATGTATTTTGTGCATTTTAATGCCTGAATACATAATGCAGTTCCTTATATTTGTGACACAAGCTAGATCACTGATTGCCAAGGTCTTGCAAAGCCAAACCCATAAAAATCTGATCATATTTAAACCAGCAACGAAGAATTCAAAGTCACCAAAACAGTACAAAGGCTACATGAAATTCCTGTTAAACAAGCAAATGGAAATATAACAAAGGCTAAAATCATGTTTTTGTTTGTCTTGTGCATGAGAGAGAGAGTGAGAGAGAGAGACAGAGATAGAGAGAGAGGGAGGGAGCAGTAAGAAAAAATGGAAAGAATTAGAAAAAAATAGGTTAGATAAGAAACTAGGCAAGGAAGATGTAGCAATAAACATCATAATGAACACAATTATAACTATCACAGATCCTCACCTCCACCACCATTCATGATCTTCGGCAGCAAGTTGAAAGTATGTCAGCGCCACCGTAATGAATGCAGTGACAATTATGAGAATGATGAAGACAATGAAGAGAATACTGTAGATGGTGTAGATTCTGTGTCCCCATACACTTGCAAAAATGTAGTACAGTTCAATATAGATGGCACTGAAAGGCAAGAATCCTGCCATCACCATCTGGGGTAGAGTCCCTCTATACCAGGCCAATGGTGGAATTTCTCTGGGATACTTTGTGGTTCGAACGGGAGCCTGAAACTCGGCCTTGCTGTTCTTACCAGCTATACCACCCAAAACAAGCAATGGTGATGTGACCAGTGTCCATATCAGAAGAATAACTAGGATGGTACCAAAAGGCAATGCTGCAGTAGCGCTATATGCTATAGCAACAGTGTTCAGGAAACAGAACGTCAGGAACAAAGGCCCGCAGAAAAGACATCCGGTCAATAACAAATTCCTTACCTGCAGGGCCAGCACGAATGTCAAACAGTTTATATTTGCAACATATAGAAGGATTAAACTCATTAAAGAGGGTGGGGAGGGGGGATGTGAACATCCAGAAGACACATACCCAGTTCGTTCCCTCAAGTTGGCAGTAGAAAGAAGTTGCTACATATCCAGCAATACCAGACGTAAAAGCATATATAAGAACCAGCGCTGTGAAAAGAGCTCCTCTGTTGTATGGATAGAAGACCCCAACAAGTGCAAGGATGAAAACGAAGATTGTCCTATAAAGGGATAGCAGAGGATCAAACTGTCGTCGAATGAAATCATGAAAAAACTTCAAAACCAAGTTCAAGTCAGATACTTACAGAATCAATAGCTGCGTTCCAGAACCAAGGACAGCAGCAAACAAGGACTTGTATTTTGGGTACCTAAAAACATCGCCATGGATATACTTCCAACCAGTCTCCTCTTGATCTTCCACCGACTCCTCGTCATGAGAGTATCTGAACGTATCACAGATCAGAACAACAAAAATTCAAGTAAATTGAACAGCATGCTGGAAAACAGGTCATCAGGTGAAAACCAGACTTACTTGACGAAATCATTCTTGAGCACCCGCATTAGAATGGTAGCAAGGAACCCCGTAAGGAGAAGAACAGTAACGCAGGAATTTATGATTGAGAACCAGTGGATCTCCAAGTGATGAGGCAACGAGGAAGACCTCGAATATCTCTCCATCCTCGCCTCAAAAGGTGTGTTAGTCTCCTTCCAGGTCGCGGAGTACGTGAACTCCACCTCGACTTCCTTGTCCTCTGTTATGTCAACTGCCGTCTCGGGCATTGCTTGAGCAGTAATCTCAATGACTCGATCCTTGTTGTACAGGATCTCGAAACGAACTTCCCTGAAGAGCAAGTATCTGACATCGCTTGGATCGTTTTTGACGTCCTTTTCAACCATCCCGATGAAACCCCAAACCGGCAGATCGTCATAGTACATTTGGAAGTAGTAGTCCTTCATTACAGCTTGTCTGAACTTGATGACATCTTCTTTCGATAATTTCTTCTTGCAAACAGATTCCGATGCCTTATCCGCTCGAAAATCGAGCTTGTATGGTGCATCGACCAAACGATCGCCGTTCAGAACCTCTCCAAGGGCTTCTTTCTTCTCGGTTACGTGACCTGCAGCGGCGACGCCATTGCAACATCAGAAAAAGAAACACGAGAGGGAGAGAAAGAGAGAGTACCAAGAACTGTGAACCTAATATACATAAACTGCAAGACTAACCTGATGAACAGTAAGGCAGATCGAAGTAACGATACGTCTCACTGCAACCAGAAACAATTCCACGAACAGTTTAGACGCAGCAAGAACGAACCACACTGATTGAGGCAGTACAAGACGACTTAAGAAAATTTGCTGCCTGCACTACCACACTTACCCAAATCTAAGCCAAGATCCAACTTCATTCTATTAGATTCAAGAAAGCTTAGAGCAACGAACAGCTTCTCACAAGCAATCCACTCACTAAATCCCCACAAGAACCAAAGAATCGAATGAATTCCAAAAAGAGAGAAGATCTGAAGACCTTGACGGCACACACAATCGCGCCGGCGAATGCACGCGACAGAAAACCATCAAAACCTTCAGATCTAAACCTAAGACTACAGATCCTCCTCACTCACAGACTCCAAAGCCACTGGAAACCCTAGAATACCGACACTCAGAATCCAGCGAGCGCCGGCGGAGATAAGAAGAAGAAAGCGCGAAGGACGCAGGCAGGCAAGGGCGTACCTGGGATTGTGAAACGGGCCGACCTTGTTAGCGTAGAGAGGAACGGCGTCGCCCTGCTTGTATCTATGATCCGACGCGCCCGATCGCACCTGCACAGCAGAGCACAACAGAAGCAGCGCCAGAACGACGACCTGCGGGGGAACACCCATCTTCCTCACCACCATTTCTTCTCCCTCCAAGCGAGAGAGAGATCTTGATTCTTGAGATCTAGAGATCTAGCGATCTTGAGTTGAGCTGAAGAAGAGAGGGGACGGAGAAGTAAATAGGGGTAGAAGCACGTTTCCGTTTTAAAACTTGGCGGAGTGGGCTCCGACTCCGAGCCACCAACCCCGCCCCAAATCCATCCCACCGCGGGGGCCAGACTTCTTTCCGTCTTCAACCGCCTGAGGCTGACTCCTCACTTCCCGAATTCGATCGTCCATTCTTCTTTTCTTTTTTAATTATAACTTTTTTTGTAAGATTATATTGCACAAGGATCTGAGTGCGTTTGGCCCATTTGGACGTTGAACGAGAGAATCCAGCGCCAATTTCTCAAGCAATCCCCGCTTGCTTATCAATTAAAAAAAGGGACGAAGATCTTTTTATTCTTTTATACTAAATTTGCAGTTTTTTTATTATTATTTTTCTTTTGGTATCGTTTTTCTGTTAAAGAGAAGTTGAAATTGCATTAGGCGGGCTCATGCTAAATTTATGGCTAAGCTAGAGGTATTATCTCACCATTCGAAAAAGGTCCGAAGGCCCCCTATTCTTCCTGCCTTTGAGGTCCTGAGTTGTGTTGGTGTCAGCGACAGCAACGGTGCACCTTTTAACTTGGATGTTGCGCTCTATACAAGCCCCTAACTCGACCAGCTACGCTATGTCCTTGAAGCAGGCTCCTGCCAAATTTGTGTTGAAAGTTTTGCAAAATCAAACTCCATTTTTAAATGGTAAATTAAATAAAACACGGTCAATTTTAGTTTTTTTTTTTTTAGGATGCTTGGTTATGGGAACATGTTATGGTTCTTGAATATGCTTCAAATTTACATCAAACGTCAATTTTAGTCTTTTTTTTTTTTTTTTTACATGTTTTGCTTCGTGAATCTGCTTCAAATTTGCCTCAAACGTCAATTTTAGTTTTTTTTAAGTTGTTTGATAACCGGAACATGTTATGATTCGTGATATGCTTTAAATATGTCTCGAACATAAAGTACAATACAATTTTTGTAAATCTGATTTAAATTTTTTTAAAAGTGAGAACTTTTTATACAATTTTCAGATTACATTAGAAAATCCCCGCTATTAAATTGTCATCCGGAAGACCAGAGTCTTTCAACCCAGTGTGATTTCCTTTGATAAAAAACAAAAAGAAAAAGAAAAGCTCCAGTCATTTTGAGGGTGATCGAGAAGTTCATCTCACTCCTCAAAGCGAAGCCCGAATGCCACCTCATTTCCAGAGTTCAGATCCAAATTGGAAACGAATCCAATCGGGATATCACAACCGGTCACCTCTCCGGCGGACGGTGGTCAGATTTAGGTCGGAATCATTTTCTATTGGCATTGACTTTATATTAGGTTCTGGGTCACTAGCTAGTGGGCGGCCATTTACACGCCATTACTGTTGCCTAACTTTACCTCCAAACGGTTCCGTGGTCAACTCATTGTTGCCTAACTTTACCTCCAAAATACGCTCTTCTTGAAAGACCTTTTTTCTTCTCAAATATTTTTCGACAAAATTTACTTCACTGCTACGAAGTGTGCGCTTGAATCTATAAAATAAAATTTCTAAGGCGTTATCTTTAAAGTGAATCCTAAGCATTTTTATTCTTTAGGCAATAAATTTTCCGAGCAAGTTACTTGTTAACCTGGTATATAAATGCAAAATATATGCAAATACAAGAATAAAAATTAACGAAAAATTAGAGAGGGCAATTTAGTATTAGAGTATTTTACTTGTGACGGTGGAATGCTTACATTCACATATAGAATTGAATTTATGAAAACAACTTAAATGCTAACGGGCATCCTTATTGTTAACATCTATCATAGTTGTGTGTTTAGTAACATGCAAATTTATGCTCATTTTGTTCAAGGTGTCTATTTTTTCCGAGGTAGTTGCTAGACAATGACCAGAAACTCTGAAAATTGCGCATAGGATCGCGGCACTTCCATTATCTTTCCGCAGTTGCTCTTACGTCATTTCATGAACAAAAAAAGGTAAATTTGATTGACAAATATAAACTTCACGGAATAATTTGAAATAGGTTCATGAGATCCTCATGATTTGAGAACTTTGGGTTTAATATCAGACTCTCTCCACTTAGATCTTAAATTTAACTTTTCTTCATACAAATACATGAAATAAAGATCTTCAAGTTTGACAAAGTATCCTTAATTTGAGAAACCATGAATTGAACCAGAGGTCTTTTGTCATAGCCGCAAAGATGAACATCAGATTCGTAGGTTTCAAATCCGGAATAATGAAATAAATAGAAGATACGCATGATCTGCCCAATTGCTTGTAAGTTTGTGATGAGTCTTTAAAAAGAAGCAGAAAGAAACTCCAAATCAAAATTTTCTGCACAGAGGCCCATCTTTTCATTATAACACCGAAATAGACCTCGATTTCAATAATTTCCCAATAAACACTGCCCTTTAGAAGTCTGAAATGGGCATTCATCGGTTTCAAATGGATTTATACAAAGGCATCTTTGGTGCATGGATTGTGAAAATGAACCAGCCGTATTCTCAAACTACAAATATATTCAACATTTTTTTTTTAAAGTTGCCTCATCAATATGACTTCGTACCATCAAAAGGGGGAAACCGTAACAAATTAAGGGCTCCCAAATTCATGTTGATATTGATTTGATAATGAATGTGCCATGATATTTTAGAATTGATGATATAGTCATAACTGATGTATGAATGTGCTATGATATTTTAGTATTGAAGGATAGAAGGAGTCCTCCAAGCATAAAAATATTGTATCAAAAGGATATGAATATTAATTTTAACCATTATTTTCTTCTTCGCCTACTCTTAATCTTAATTATGACATTTGGATGCACTGATTTGTTTTTCTATTGATTTTTTATGTATTATTTTAATTTTTCCCAGTTCATAAACGATACAGTTGAATGACACTATAGCACTGGTTGGTCGATATACATTGTCGTGTTCTATTGTGGATACGCAACGCAAGACTTATTTTTCTGAATTATTTGGCTTGCTTTGACGACATTTATGGTTGTCATTTACCACTACGTGATCTTATGAGCCTCGTTTTCAAGAATACAATAATCCAAATACTTGTCATTAATGTTGTCAAACATAAATAATAGGGTCAGGAACAATACCAAAATTCAATTTGTTATCTAAAGGGCATGGTGA
This sequence comes from Nymphaea thermarum, assembly GCA_011799765.1. Taxonomy (NCBI): domain Eukaryota; kingdom Viridiplantae; phylum Streptophyta; class Magnoliopsida; order Nymphaeales; family Nymphaeaceae; genus Nymphaea; species Nymphaea thermarum. The sequence goes on from JAANDH010000038.1 coordinate 1,066,375, forward strand.
CTATAAAATAATTTATAGTATAATTAAAAAAAATCTAATTTTAAGTTTTCTTTCTTCATTGAAAAACAAAGACTTGTGGCTCCAGATAATCACCAAAAAAAATCATGGTTACTTTTGTGAGTTTCCTTTTTTGGTTTGGACAGCTTCTTTACTTTCGAATTCGTAATTCTTTTCATGCCCGTTTGACGGGCAGGAAATATCCTGTAACACAGGAAAAAATTTTAAAAAAATTTCGATTTCATCAAAGGTGAAAAAAAATTTTGGATCGTTGAAGTCGATTCTGGAAATATTTTTCCGGAAAAATATTTCCAGCTGAGGAGGTGGAAATATTTTTCCGAAATTTTTTTACGGCACGCTCGCTCGCTCGTCGTCTCTCTCGTCGTCCTGCTCCCTCGTCGTTCGTGCAGCGGCTTCCGTCTGAACACGAATGGTGAGGGTTTCTCTGTCCAGTCTGTATTCCCCTTTTATTTTTGGTGAGGGTTTCTTGTTGCAGAGATCGATTTTGTTAGAATCAGTATGTCCTGATGGGTTTAATGAGGAAGCTATGGTTATTGAGGATCTCAGTCTTGATCTTTGTCAAAGAGTTGGATGCAGAGGCTTATTCCCTGGTCTTGTCTTCATGCTGCTGTAAACGCACCACACCAAGATTGGTTTTACATATTGTACTGAGGTTTTAAGGACCTTGCGAGGAAGACGACGTTACTGCTCTGCCCTTTCCTCAAGACAAGCTGCTGGCCGTGAAATATGCCCAGAGCACGGGAGAGACGAAAACCTACTACGATGACAATGCTTTCTTCCTCCCCGTTCTTGGGCAGCCCTTATAGTTATCATCCAACCTCTATTATGTTGTTAAAGCAGACGTCCGAAGAACAAAAGGGTATCCCTTTTTTCCTCTTCTCACTCTCGCTTCTTCTTCCTCTTCTTTATTGTTCTTGATCATCGGTAGCCTGTTTCTGTTGCAGCTGAGATATTTGGGGCTTATGGCTTTGGATTGTTCTTCCTTTTCTTTCGATGTGCAATAGCTATGTTACTTAATTGTAAACTTTTCCTTTTTAGTGCTTAGATTCTGAAACTAGAGTAGTCTATCCCTATGTAAGTGAAACCATTCAGAAAATTTAGTAAGAAAATTCAAATTGGTTACATGAACATGCCCTCTTTTGCAGGTTGGTCTACACATGTTCCACGGAAGAGAACATGAGCACATGTTGCTTCTGCAATTGTTCTTCTTTTGCTGCTTCTTCTTTGCTGTGTCTTCTCTGAGTTTCACTAACATAAGCAGAAAGAAAGAAGAAGACGGGTGAGGTGGAAGAGAACTGAAGGGCAACACGCCCCCAAGTTTCTTTTTTCTGGCATTCGGAAAGCAGAGCAGCAAGGGAGGAGGAACCCCATTGGTTGTCACAATGGTGAACCCCAGCAACTTCTCCTTGGTAGACATCACTCCGCCACCACCAACAACGGCAAACTCCTCTGAGAAGGAGAAGCAGAAAGCGAAGAACATGAGGCAATTCGGATGGGTTTTCTTGCTAAAGATCCACATGGCATTTTCCATCCTCTGAGATTGAAAGTTTCCTGCATTGGGCTTATCTTCAGTGGTTGGCCTTCAGGGCACAGACTACATCGCAAGACCCATCAAGTTACTCTCAGATTTCTGCGTAGTTCTGTTCATGATTCAGTATGTGGATAGATTTGTCCTGTCTTGGTTGTTTCTGGATCAAGTTGAAGAAAATTAATCCAAGGATTGAAGAAGGAGGCGTGATTGGATCTGGAGATGTTGAAGCTCAAGTATCAAATTTTCCGATGGTTCTTGTTCAGATCCCAATGTGTAATGAGAGAGGTTGGTTTTCTCTTTTTCCCGACTTTTTTAGCCTGTTGCATACTTACCGTATTTGGGTTTTCAAACTTCCAATTCGGTTGCTTAGTTGGTAGAGCATGATGGATGCTATTAACTGGGTCAATTTACTATGTTCTGTTGTTTTGGTTAGTTGTTCTTCATCATATTCATGCCAATAATCCTTCTGTAGTAATAATTTGGTGAGTTGGGTCTTTCCAGCAATTTGAGGAGTTTTTATGTTTGGACCTGAAGCAGATTCGGGGTGCTTCTCGGGGTTGTGTTTAGTTACGATGGAATTCTGCGTTTCTTGCTTATTTAGTTGAGACTTGCTAGGATGTTAGGGAGTGATTGGATATCCTGCTTTTGTTTGTTTGCTGTTAAGATCAACTAGCACCGTTGTCCTGCTTGATTGGTTTGGCGTACTTTAGTTAAGTAATTTTAAGTTTGCAAAATTTCGTATCAATCAACTAATGGTGATTTCATGCTCGTCTTCAATGGCACTTTTCTTTTCGCAGTCTTAGTTGAAGAAATTAAAGTTTACAACATTAAGATAGACAATATCCCAGTTGCTTGAGTTGTAAGGAGTTTATGCTTGCTACATATTTGGTGTAAGCCCTTGACTGAGTTTTATCAACAGCTTTTGGTAATTGTAAGCGATACTTGTTTTAAATAAGACTATTGTAGCTAATTTGATTGTGAAAAAGAAGGTCTTTGTTGAGCGACGTGTAGGCAAATCTGCTTTTTAAATTCCTTTTCTGCGTAGAGAAAATGATGATGGTTCATGTTAGAATTATTGGCTACACTGATTTTTAAACATAGAAAGCTCCAAAGTTCTAGGGTCATTCATTTATGTTGTAAGCTGGTGGTAGGGTACATTTGGAGGCATTGACTGTGGTGTGTTCAGGCTGAAGCAGTAGCGGGCTGAGTGACCCTCAAAGATTTAAATTTAAAGGAACAGTGCCCCTTAGCCAAAAGCTTCTCGCTCTGCCATGCTAAATTTTGAAATATAGGTTATATTTTTTTCGGGATCTGCTAGCTTTTAATCAAATCTGTCTTTGTATTCTTCAGAGCCTTTGCACCTATATAAGATCCACATTTGTCCACCCAAGTAACTTCTGATCGAACCACAAAGAAGATTTTTTTTTTCTTCTAGGAACTCCTTTCATTAGAAGTTTAGAACAGATTTAGAGCTGGCGGGACATGGTTGTGGTTATTTTCTTTGTTATTGTCTGATTTGCTGCTACCTCCGGAGCTAGATGTGACCTTTTTGTGCATATTTGGCTTTGGATGGAAATAGTTTAGAATAGTGTTCATTTGGATATGTGCTGACAAATTGTTCTGAGAAAAAACGAAGAGTAGTGGTCCATAAATTAATCCTAGTCATTGTCTCCATGTTACTGCAATTTTGGAACCATCATGGCAGCTGTTGCCAATATCTTCATTAAATTTGATGAAGTCGGACTGTATGTTCAAAGCAGTATAGTTCCCATCATGGTTTTAGGCAACATGCTTTCACTTTTCTGCATAATTGAAGTATCGCAACATGTTGAACATGTTCTGCAATTAACTGTTCAATTGCTTCCAAAGTTTTTACAGGGGTGTAGGTCTTGATATGTCTAGGGCATTCAACACTTTCATCAAGGAAGCAAAGACAAACATACACACTCATGTACCATTTCATGGTTACACACACTCCTTATTTGATCTATTTAGGAGTCTCTGTGTAGAATTGAGCTTTTCTGGCTCTCTCGAGTAAGAGTTCGCATGTCATGGCATGCAACATCTAGAACTCATCTGCTCTCACATCTGAGCAATATTAGGAAAAATTTTCTTTGTCAAATTCAGTACATGTTAGTTGCTCGGTTTGTTTTAGTTCACACAAAAGTTGTTTATCCTTTTCCTACCGTGTGCAGGATGATTCATATCTTAAAAGTTACATCAGCTGATTTGCACCATGGTATAAGACTTTAGGATGGCTAATTATGTGCTTGATTGAGTCAACATGCTTTTAAAACATTTCATGTAGCTAGTAGCCATTCTTAGGATGATTTGGATCCTTTGCTTTTAAGGGCATTTTTAGATCATACTTATTAGAAATGGAGTTCATCTTTTATGTAACTTTTCAAATATATATTGAAGTCTTGTCCTTTTGTTGATATTATGCAGTGGGATACTGTTGGGCAGGAAAACTTCAAGGCCATTTCCAGCAGCTATTACCATGGCACTCATGGTGTTATTGTAAGTTGGTTGCTTCAAGTTTACTAGTTCTTCTTAGTGCTATTTGCTAGGCTATGATTAGGTTTAAACATGTTATTTTGTTTGTGCCTATGTTTCTTTTGTTTCAGCTGCTACAATTGAAAAAATGTTGTATTTCTCTTCTTTGGAAGGTAGTCTATGATGTCACCGACTAGGAGAGCATTAACATTGTCAAACAACAGGTGGATAAACAAGGTTCAGCTATTCAAAGACCAGCAATTTTTTCAGTTGTAGCAGTAGTTGAAGCTTGTCTAAGATAGTATGCAGTACGTGTGTGCACATTTGGGGCAAGTAATATGAATATATTCTCAAATGGTATGTGCCCATTATTTTGTGATGTTTTTATTATGATCAGCCTGAAACTTATTGAAATTATTTTAAAATAATTCCATTTTGTTTGTGCTTTTCTTGTGGTCTTAGTGAACATCTCATTTCTTTTGGAAGGGCAGCTGGGCAGAAGCCACAGCAAATCATATTCTGTAGGTATTTGTGAATGGACTATTTGTGTTTGATTTTTGAATTTGATTGTTTAATTGAGTGTTAATATCTGTTTTTGACATGCTAGTAGCATTTGTTTTTGTTGGAGAACTCAGAATTTTTATTTTTATGTTCAGTTTTGAAGTGGTCTTGGAAATATAGCAGCTGCTATATGTTTCTGACAGAATTTTCAGTAGATTAAAAAATTGATTTAAATTATGAAATCACATCCAGAAATTCTGTCTTTTTTTTCATATCTGGAACTTCTTTGAAATCTGTAAGATGGAGACCAGTTCACAGTTGGGCCTCTTAGGTTGGATTTGTATGTTTGGAATTTACAATTTTATGAATGTGCCAAGCAGTTTGTAAAATTCTCTTTTAGAATATAGAACTGCCTTCGAAAATGCTGTTTTTCTATCTATAACTACTTTGATATCTGCGAAATAGAAACCAGCTTTTGGTTGGGCCTCAAGTTGGATTTGCAACATTATTTACTCTATCATCATTTTCTTGTTAGAAGTTTGAATCTTTCTCATTAACATCGCAGGGCACTGGTGGAAAGGTATGTATTGGTTTTAAATTGGTTTTCTTTTTGTTTGAATTCTTGAAGTTAAGGAGCTTAAAGTGCATGGAAGGAGTGATTAGACAGGTGGGGATAGGGTATCATAGATATTTGTGTTTGATGTTTGAAATTGACTGCTTCAATCTATCTTTGTTGTGCTAATAGCATTTTTTGTAGAATTTAGATTTTTTTAATTTTTATGATCATTTTTGAAGTATCCTAGGAATTGTATCTGTTGTTCTTTGTTTTTGACAGAATTTTCACCACAAAACTCTTTAAAATATGAAACTTTGTACCCTCAAAATTTCACAATTTTTGGAGTTGCAGATTGGAAATTATAGAATTTTTGTTCGAGTTTGTTTCTTGCTACGCGGTTGCACAAACTTAAAATTTATAAAATGTACCTTATCTTGCCCAAATTTTACCTTTATGTGAAGAACAACTGTTTTCGTTTTTTGAAAGCTTGTTTGTCTAGTTTGTTTGATTAGTTTTTGTTTGAGGCAGGCGTTCTATAGCAATTCTATGATAACATACCTGTTTGCATCATTGTCTACAAAACATTCTCACTTATGTTTTTGCTAAAATTTTGTGTGAATCATGTGTTCTTAGCCTAGGATTTAGCTAGTTTTAGGTTGTTTAAGTGGGTCGGTGGCATCGTGAGTGTCCATCATTACCTGGCGTTCTTGTGAAGTGCATGAAAGGAGGAGATGACTGCACGGAGTAGGAGGAACTTGAAGCTTAGGCTACTAATCCAACAATTTTATGATCAGATAAGACCACTGATCCAAACCCACTACTGGCGGCAAATGCAACAATTTCCGGATCATATAAGACCGTTGATCTGGGACCACTATTAGTTTCAAATCCAACGATTTTAGGATCAGACAAGACCACTGATCCATGCCCACTACCGGCGGCAAATGGAACAATTTGCGGATCGTATAAGACTCTTGATCCAGGCGCACTACTGGTTTCAAATCCAACAATTTTATCATCAGATAAGACCACTGATCCAAGCCCACTACCGACGGCAAATGCAACAATTTTCGGATCAAATAAGACCGTTGATCCGGGCCCACTATTAGATTCGAATCCAACAATTTTCAGATCAGATAAGACAACTGATCTAGAGATTAGAAATTTTAGAATTTTTGTTCGAGTTTGTTTCTTGCTACCCGGTTGCACAAACTTAAAATTTCTAAAATTTACCTAATCTTGCCTAAATTTTACCTTTATGTTTAGAACAACTTTTTTCGTTTTTTGAAAGCTTGTTTTGTCTTGTTTCTGTTAATAGTTTTTGTTTGGGCGTGCGTTCTATAGCAATTCTATGATAACATTGGAATGGTTGTGGACATGTTTGCAGCATTGTCTACAAAGCATTCTCGCTGATGTTTTTGCTTAAATTTTGTGTGAATCATGTCATTTTAGCCTAGGATTTTGCTAGTTTTAAGTTGTTTAAGTGGGTGGGTAGGTGGCATCCTTAGTGTGCATCATTACCTGGCGTCCTTGTGAAGTGCATGAAAGGAGGAGATGACTACACTGAGAAACTAGAGAACTGTTGGAAGAACTTGATGTTTAAGCTACTAATCCAACAATTTTATGATCAGATAAGACCACTGATCCAAGCCCACTACCGGCGGCAAATGCAACAATTTCCGGATAATATAAGACAATTGATTTGGCTTCACTACTAGTTTCAAATCCATGAATTTTAGGATCAAATGAGACCACTGATCCTAGTCCACTAACGGCGGCAAATGCAACAATTTCCGAATCTTATAAGACCGTTGATTTGGGCCCACTACTAGTTTTCAACTCCAAAAATTTTAGGATCAGATAAGACCACTGATCCAAGCCCACTACCAGCAGCAAAGGCAACAATTCTCGGATAATATAAGACCGTTGATCTGGCCTCACTACTAGTTTCGAATCCAATAATTTTAGGATCAGATGAGATCACTGATCGAAGCCCACTACCTGCGGCAAATGCAACAATTTCTGGATCATATAAGGCCGTTGATTCGGTCCCACTACTAGTTTCAAATCCAACAATTTTAGGATCAGATAAGACAACTGATCCAAGCCAACTACCGGCGGCAAATGCAATAATTTCCGGATCACATAAGACCGTTGGTCCGGGGGGCCAATACTAGTTTCAAATCCAACAATTTTAGGGTCGGATAAGACCACTGATCCTAGTCCACTACCGACTGCAATTACAACAATTTCCGGATCATATAAGACCGTTGATCCGGCCCACTACTGGTTTCAATTCCAACAGTTTTAGGATCAGATAAGACCACTGACCATAGATCCAAGCCCACTAACGGCGGCAAAAGCAACAATTATCGGATCATATATGACTGTTGATCTGGGCGCACTACTAGTTTCAAATCCGACAATATCAAGATAAGATAAGACCACTAATCCAAGCCCCTTCGGCTGCAAATACAACAATTTCCGGATCAAATAAGACCGTTGATCCATGCCCACGACTAGTTTCAAATCCAATAATTTTTGGATCAAATAAGACCATTTATCCAAGCCCACTACCGGCGGCAAATGCAACAATTTCTAGATAATATAAGACAGTTGATCTGGCCTCACTACTAGTTTCAAACCCGAAAATTTTAGGATCAGATGAGACCATTGATCCAAGCCCACTACCGGTGGCAATGCAACAATTTCTGGATCATATAAGACCGTTGATCCGGGCCCACTACTAGTTTTTCAATTCCAAAAATTTGAGGATCAGATAGAACCACTGATCGAAGCCCACTACCGGCGGCAAATGCAACAATTCCTGGATAATATAAGACCGTTGATCTGGCCTCACTACTAGTTTCAAATCCAAGAATTTTAGGATCAAATGAGACCACTGATCCAAGCCCACTACCGGCGGCAGATGCAACAATTTCCGAATCATATAAGGCCGTTGATTCGGTCTCACTACTAGTTTCAAATCCAACAATTTTAGGACCAGATTAGACCACTGATCCAAGCCAACTATCGGCTGCAAATGCAATAATTTCCGGATCACATAAGACCGTCGATCTGGGCCCAATACTAGTTTCAAATACAACAATTTTAGGATCGGATAAGACCACTGATCCTAGCCCACCGCCGACGGCATATACAACAATTTCCCGATCATGTAAGACCGTTGATTCGGTCCACTACTTGTTTCAATTACAACAGTTTTAGGATCAGATAAGACCACTGATCCAAGCCCACTACCGGCGGCAAATGCAACAATTTCCGAATCATATAAGGCCGTTGATTCGGTCTCACTACTAGTTTCAAATCCAACAATTTTAGGACCAGATTAGACCACTGATCCAAGCCAACTATCGGCTGCAAATGCAATAATTTTCGGATCACATAAGACCGTCGATCTGGGCCCAACACTAGTTTCAAATACAACAATTTTAGGATCGGATAATACCACTGATCCTAGCCCATCGCCAACGGCATATACAACAATTTCCCGATCAGGTAAGACCGTTGATTCGGCCCACTACTTGTTTCAATTACAACAGTTTTAGGATCAGATAAGACCACTGATCCAAGCCCACTACCGGCGGCAAATGCAACAATTTTTGGATCATGTATGACCGTTGATCTGCGCAGACTACTAGTTTTAAATCCAACAATTTCAGGATAAGATAGTACCACTAATCCAAGCCCACTACGGGAGGCAAATACAACAATTTCTGGATCAGATAAGACTGTTGATCCAGTCCACTACTAGTTTTTTATAGGGCCGGGCGTCGGGCCAGGCCGAGGAAATCCTGGCCCAGGCCGGGCCCAGGCTCGATAACCCGGCCCGATAACCAAATCGGGCCGGCCCCTGGCCTGATAGGGCGGCCCGGCCCGACTCCCGCCCTCGCTCCCCTGAACCCTTTCTCTCTCCCTCTCCCTCTCCCTTCCGTCTCCCTCTCCCTCTACTCCCTCTCCCTTTTCCCTCTCCCTCTCTGCTCCCTCTCCTTCTGCTCCTTCTCCCTCTCTGCTTCCTCTCCCTTTTCCCTCTCCCTCTCTGCAACCTCTCCCTTCCGTCTCCCTCTCCCTCTGCTCCTTCTCCTTCTCCCTTTTCCCTCTCCCTCTCTGCTCCCTCTCCCTCTGCTCCTTCTCCCTCTCCCTTTTCCCTCACCCTCTCTGCAACCTCTCCCTTCCGTCTCCCTCTCCCTCTGCTCCTTCTCCCTCTCCCTTTTCCCTCTCACTCTCTCCAACCTCTCCCTTCTGTCTCCCTCTCCCTCTGCTCCTTCTCCCTCTCCCTTTTCCCTCTCTGCTCCCTCTCCCTTCCGTCTCCCTCTCCGTCCCTTCCGTCTCCTCCCTCCCTCTCCCTCCCTCTCCGCTTGGCCTGCTCGCTCCGCTCCCCCTCTCCCTCTCCCCTTTCCTCTCTGCTCCCAATCATCCCGTCTCCCCCTTCCTCTCTGCCTCCGTCCCCCGCAGCCCCACTCGCTCCATCCCTCTCCGCTCCCCCTCTCTCTCTCCCTTCCCGTCTCCCTATCACTCTCCCTCTCTGCTTCCTCTCCCTTCCGTCTCCCTCTCCCTCTTCTCCTTATCCCTCTCTGCTCCCTCTCCCTTTTCCCTCTCCCTCTCTGCAACCTCTCCCTTCCGTCTCCCTCTCCCTCTGCTCCTTCTCCCTCTCCCTTTTCCCTCTCCCTCCCTCTCCTTCTCTGCTCCCTCTCCCTTCCGTCTCCCTCTCTCTCTGCTCCTTCTCCCACTCCCTTTTC